>VYXD01007091.1:327546-477154 GCA_013397195.1 Hylia prasina | reverse complement strand
CCTTGTCTACACCCCAGAGACTCCCCTGTTTGCCCGCTCCGGGTCTCCGCGCTCCCCAGAAACCTCTGGGGAGCACAGGAAGCTCCACCCCTGCTCGTCAATGACTCACCAATTAGTTTAACCCATTAGAGCACACCTTGCCGTGGGGCCAGGCACCTTCATCCATCTCTCCAACAAAAGCTGGTGGCATGACAGGCAGCCCTCCTTTGGGCTCTTTTGAGGAGGTCTGATGCTGTTGAAAGAAATATGAGATGGAAGGCAAGGTTCCTGCAAAGGATACACCATGCTGTGGGAGGAATCTGCACATGTGGTTTTCCTGGGACACCATGCCTCAGTCAAATGCCCATTGTGGTGACTAGATATGAGGAAAAGTTTGCGTCATGTCACACTTACATGTGGCCAAGGGAATTCCCCTCAACAGTCTCACACTTCTTTAAAACAGCCTGTTAGAGTTTCTCATGGAGTGATCTGTCACCATTCCACAGGAATCTGCTGTAGGAATCTCTAGTGGGAATATTGATGGGTATAATGACAGGCCTGCTCTACTTTTCCTCAACAGACAAATGCAGAGTTCGTTCCATGCCATCAGCCATGTTTGGCAAAAACACAGAATAAAGGCAAAAAGATATGCTGCAAAAAATTATAGAGACACAGCATTCTTTTCTCCAGTTGGTTTTTCTACAAAATCAATTCCACATCCCCAGTTTAAGACACTGTCAGATCTGTATCTTAATAAGGCACAAATTTCAATTAGTTCTTTTGTTTCCCTAATTACTGGACTTAAAAATACTGTAAATCTAAAACCCATTCAAACCCATTCAACCCAACCAAAGATAAATCCCAGAGTGAATTGTCATTTCCAAACCTCATATGCAAAAAATATGGCTTTGGATGAAAAGAAGGAAATATTTTTTTGGTAGCTCTGTTCTACCAGGAGAAGAAGAAGCTGTTTGACATTTTCTTAGAGGTTTGGAATATTAGAAGTAATTCCAGTAGACATTAGTAGGCAAAGTGCAACTGAGGATTGTGTTCAAGGAGGCAAATGCACATAATTTATTTCAGGGTTCCATGGTTTACAGAGAGAGAGAATGCAAAGACATAATATACTGCTTTGCTTACAAAGCTCCACCACTAATAAGAAATAAAATACATGGCTTATTTTATAGTAAGGAATCATTTTCCTCCCACTTTTTTTCTTCATTAAAAATCTTACTTTTATGTGAGTAATATTCATCATCAAATGGAAATTCTTACTCTTTTGCTGGCTTGGACTACTTCAATCCATTGATTTTTCTAAAACTGTTCTTCCATTGGGAAGTGTGTGGAACTTGTTTAGATTGGGGAATTTGAAGGGGGAGAAAAGTAGCTTTCAGAAAGCTTGTGCTTTTCAGCAACCCCATTCAGTCAGGAAAATTGATTTACATCTTGGAGAAATAAAGGCAGCAAGAAATTAGTTGCCAACTGGCCTCTTTCCTCTTCCTGAATTACACAGCTCACTCCAGACCACAGGTTTTTTTCAGCATTGAAATCAATGTTTCTGTGTATGCCTCATAGCAGAAGCTGGCACATCTGTCCTACCTCGATTTTGCTAGCACAGATAAAAAATCAGTAGCAAGACACAGAATTATGTACTTTTATGGCTACACCACAACACAAACTTGACAACATTGTCACTTGTATAGGTTGTTACTGAAGCTGTTGGAATTGTATTAGCACAGTGCTCCAGGTAAAGCCACAATCCTGTCTCAACTCTGCTGTGTAGATGCAGCTTTATCCAAACCATGACAGGTCTATGAGAGGTATTTGGGTGCTCAGTCCCATGAGAGATCTCTTAATCTATGCCTATCTGCTAATGGCTTTTGCTAACAGAACAGCTTCAAAACATGCACTGCACTTCAGGGCATTGATTGACTAATTCTTCAGCAGGAGATAGCTGAGATATGTATCCAAATTTCTTAATTAATGAATAGGGAGTTTAATATTGCATCGAACTTAATTGCACATCTGGCACATCATCTAGGTAATGCCCAGTGATACAGCCTCTGTTTTCCAATCTGTCATTATATTTTCCATAGGCAAAATCTGAACACAAACAGGGATGGCAGATGTCTCAAGCCACTACTATCTTAGAAAGTGTCAAGTCCTGAATTTAGGTAACTGTTAAAAGACGATCGGAATTTAGGCCCTAATATCTAGTGTATAAATACAGAACCAGAGGTTAGGTTATGAGCTCAGATGTAAAAAAACCCCATACCTGAGACAATTATTTGTTTGCCCTGTGTTGAACACACAGGACTGGTGTGTTGAACACTAGTTTTGAAAGGACCTTGATGCATTCCCATATACGCTTCACTACCAGGAAACAGATGAGTTTAAAATCTCTGGCGGCAGAAGGAAAGGTGCCAGTAAAACTTCAGCTCCAGATGTGAGGAGATCAGCCAGGAGAGACAGCTGTGTTCTGAGTGCATCAAGCAAAGCATCACTGGCCAGTTGAGCNCAGCCAGGAGAGACAGCTGTGTTCGGAGTGCATCACTGGCCAGTTGAGGGGGGACTGCTCTGCTCTGTGTTGCCATGGCCTCGCCTGGCCTTTGTGTGCAGTTTTGGGCACCACACCGTAGGAAAAATATAAACTAGTAGAGAGTGTCCAAAAGAGAGTTGTGAAGATGGTGAAGGGCCTTGAGGGGAACCTGTCTGAGGAGTGGATGGGGTTACTTGGCTTGTTCAGCCTGGAGGAGACTGAGGGGGGACCTCATTGTGGTCTACAATTTCCTTGTGAGGGGAAATGGAGGGGGAGGCATTCTGAAGGGCCAGGAGCTGGACTTCAATGTTCTTTTTGGGTCCCTTTCAACTCAAGATATTGTATGTTTCTGTTGGCATACCAGGGAGAGTCTACACTGAGAATAACAGAGCACTGGAATGAGACTGTCAAGCCAACAGAGATAGGTGGGGGAATCTCCATCACATGAATGCTGTGATAACAAGTTGTGCAAAATTCAATCAAGATTTCAACAAAGTGATAATTAATCCCGTAACTTTTCCAGCTTCAGGGCAGGAGGATGAGTAGGGATTTTACAGAGTCCCTCAGAGATATTTACTTTTCTGTGACTGTCCAAACCAATCTGTAGCTGATATCATCAAATCCTTCTTGTGTACACAAGTCCAGTGTGCATATAAGATATGCCCCACTGATTAGAGGTCTTATTGTTATTGAGCCATTGCTTTTCATCTGTTAATTACTAAAGACAGCTCAGCTGTGGAGTACTAATAATTCTTATAGGTGGTAGAAGCCATGGCTATAGTTGCCATAGCTTCAAAAGGAAAGAAATCTAAAGGAAGTATTTTGTGGGAAAATAAGCAACTCCCCAGAAATAAGAAATTAGTGGCATCCCTTGATGCAAAAATAAATGGGTTATTCAGGATTAACACCACACAGAGAATTGCTCTGACTTCCAGGAAGAGAAGGTTCTATACTTCATATTCACTCTCTCCTTGATAAAAAGGGTACCATTTTATTTTGTCTAGTGGAGCCACTGATGACACCATAGTATTCCCTGCAACCTCATTGCTTTAGTATCTGCATATGTGACTCCCAGGGAAATTTTTACTGGTGAAAAGCTATGGTCTGGAGGAAAGTACAGTATTATATGAAGAATTATGTGATTAGTTGCAAGCAAAACTTTGCTGAAAGCATTCATAGGAGCCTTGTGTACAGTGCAGAAGAATCTCAAGAGACACTCTTAAACATCTCTGGAGAAATCATAGAGGGTTTGTTTTTTATTTTTTGGCACATTGACTGATTTAGCTGAGCAGATGTCCTGCTAGAAGAGGAAAATACAACGATTCCTGCTGACTTGCTGCAGTTCTGACTTTTCAAATCCCAGCTGTCCAACAGAAAGTTTCTCTCTGCTATCACAAAAAAAAAGCACACCAGCAACACTATCTGTTTTGCCTTCCCTCCAAGTAGATATGATTGGAAATTCTGAAGAAAAGGAGAAAGAAAATATTCTACTTGGGGTGGAAGGGAGGACAGAACTTGGAAACACTAGTTTCTCTGCAACATTATTTTCTCTCTGGTTTGGCCAACACTTCATCCAGGGAAATCTGATCTCACAGTGTCTCTACACAAAGATTTACTAGCTGATAGCAGAATCTGTGGGTGTGTGAAAAGCCTGACAATAACGGTAAGAATTTATTTATGGCTCCAAATATTACATCCATATGGGAAAGTTCATTTGTCTTTAACTTTTTTCAGACACATTAGAGACTGTTATTGATTTAATAGTCTAGTGGAACATAGAAAGAAAAAGGCGTAACAGGAGAAAACTAATTATTATAATAAGAGCAATACATGTATAATTCCATTTTAAAAATTAGTTACTTCTCTTTCTCTATCATGATTTTTCCCTAGACACAATTTTCTGTTCATTAGAAGATAATTACCTTCACTGCCAAGCAGCTTATAAATGCACTGTTTATACCAGGAGAGGATTTGAGAGTTACATTTCTTGTCCAAAATGTTATTGCTCTTGAGGCAGTCTTATTGTATTATATCCATTAGGTCACTAGGCATGCAAATGGATCCATGTGCATTTGGTAATAGTTCAAAATTATTTTATTCCCAAAGCACATATTTAAAAAAGATGGGTCTGCTGATTAGTCTTTTCATTCCACACCAATACTATCAACACACTGAAAGATATGCCAGCAAAAGCTCTCTTACTTCACCCTCCTCTGCCTCTCCTCCTTTTCAGATACAAGCAGCTTCTGAGTAATGTGTTGTTTCCTGCACAACATTAAAAAATGTCACTACAGAAATACAGCACTAAGCCATCTTGCATTTGAGGAGTGCATGCAATAATTAAACTTTACACCACCTTTGCAAGTTGATTACCATCATCCTTATTTCAACAGATGAGAAAATGAGAAACATGGGTAAGTGAGACCATACAGCAAGCCTGATCACAAGACCCCCTCTTGCTCATGTTCATCATTATTTGTCCCTTTTGAGCTGTGGCTCGGCATCATAATTGCTGGCTGGCAGGTAGCTGGAGAGAGTGTGCACAGCTGTGTGGAAAACTCTACCTGGGTCACGGGGCTCCTGCACCTTAGTCCACTGAGGAGGAACACCATGGCAAGAAGGAGGTCCAAAAAAGCAGGAAGCATTCTTCAGCCTTCTCCAGCTAGCATGCAAACAACAGGCAAGAGGCAATGTGGTCTATATTTAGCCAACTAAGTATCCAAGTTGTTCTTTTGCCTCCCTTGATAGTCTGCAAAGATTTTGGTACATCCAGAAGATGATTCAACATCCTTGATATCTGAGTTGCCATATATTAATAAAAAATATATCCTCAAGGAAATAGCCTGTCTCCTGGTTAAAACATTTAGTGACTCTAATTTTTCCACTCTATTGTATTTCCCCTACACTACTTGCTGAAAGTGCTGATTTGGCATTGGCATCTGAATTTGCACATTGTAATAGTCGTTAAGCAACAGTAATGTGTAGTAATCCCTTTACCATAGACTTCATAAATCCTTCATTCCCACAAGCTCCTGGAAGGCCAATGCTGCAAAGCTGGGATATGCTTCTTACTTGAAGATTTTGAAACATTAAAAAAGATGCACAGCACACTATGCAAAACAGCCCAGAAATTATTGCAAAACTATTTTATTTTCTGTCTTGTACAATAAAGCATGACAGAAAGAAAAAGTTCCCAGAAAAATGGAATCACAGAGAGTAATATAATCTGTGGGGTTTATGTTCTTCATGAGCTATTTTTAATGGGCCAGGCAATGAGGTCATCATTTTTGATATTGAAATTATTATTTTACACAATCAGTAGAGTGCTATTAAACAAGGACCTAAATAAAGGGACTTAGCCATTCACTCTATGGAGAAAAGAAAATATGAAGTATTTGCTTCTCCCTTATAAATTTCCACTGGATTGGAAATTCAGTAGGAAGCCAAATGTGTGCCACAGAAATGACTTATTCTTTGGTTCAACACACAAACTAAAAAGTTGAGGAAGTAAAATGAAAATTCGAGGGGAAAAAACCATCACAAAATGAATAAAATGGGGTTTGGATGTAAAAAACATGAAAATTTTCATTCAGTTGGAATTGATAGGTTTCTTTTTATTTACAAATAGGGAAGAATTAAAAATAAATATAACCAAATAAAGAAAAAGGAAAAAAGCATGCATAAAAAGCTAGTTATTGGAGCCATTAAAAACACCACAAAAAGCATGCGGCAGCATTTGTCACCTCTCTCCAGATTAAGCTGATTAAAGCCTCATCTGGGACCAATTTCCCCTTGTCATGAAACTTGGAAGAAAGACTTGAGATCAGGTTTCTCTCCTCTAGACTCCCAGCCTATAGGGTCTCCTTCTTCACAGTGAATATTTGTTTATAATAATAGTTAAATAACTAAAGAAGCAGAATTTGATTGTTCAGTGGGGAAAGTCTCCTTAGTAGAAAGATATTCAAGCTCCCTTTCAAAGTCAGGTAGTGTCTTGAGGTCTTCAACATGTTGGGCCAGTATTCGAATCACCAGGATTATGAGAGCTGGAAAATTACTTCAGCAGATGCTCCTTTTGAATCCAGCTCAAAAAAAATTGAAACATTGTGCTTGGAGAATGCTGAAACTAATCTTTTTGACGTTGTCAATTATTTTTTTTTTTTTTTTTTTGTGTGCGTGTGTGTGTGTGTGTGTGTTTTCTTTCTTTGCTTGCCTTTCTTCAGTCAGAGCTGTTCTTTCAATTTGACCTGAATTTGCCATTGGTTTCAACTAGAATTGTGAATGTTTAATTCAGAAACAGAAAGTGGCTAAGGCAGGGCTGGTCTCAGAGTAGCTCTGCCTCTCCTGTGTGCGTGTGTGTCTTTGCTCCAAACATCCTTTGCTCCTTTACTCTCCATACCAATCTCCTACCCTGCTCGAGCTACAAATGTCTGTCAGCTTTCAGACATATGCCTCTATCAGAAACTTGACTTTATCTCACTCTTAGGAGGTCAAGGACACACAGTCTAGTCTAAAGCCAACCTTTTGGCAAATTTCCCATGAAATTCTGTAAAAGGTTGTACATGTATTCTTGAGTCCCTTCTGCACAAACTCCCTTAACTGTCTACCTGAAGCCACCTCATGAAGTCAGCAAATAATGTTGCTTTGCTGGCTCTCTAATATCAGAAGAAATCTCCATGAGTCTGAGATAACAGTGAGAGTCAGGATCTGCTGTCAGGGAAAGGGGCTGTGCAGCACCCAGCCCACCAGAGAGGACCTGCATGAGAGACCCAGCCCTCTCAAATGAACATAGCAAGAGCAATTTCTGCTGAGCTCTTTTTGGTGCTTCGTCCTGATCTTTTTCAGCTCTGTTCTTTCCTTGTGCTTTCTGGTTTGTTCCTGTTTTTTTGAATATGCTGGGACATGAATATCTGTGTGCATTATGATGTGAACATCAAAGGCATGGAAGAGGCCTCACTCTCAGTATCTACAGCTGATGATGGGGTTGCAGTTGTGCTAGCTGATTTCAAGTCGGTAAACTATCTGGGCAAAAACATTTAACCACCTGCAACAGTTTAATGGTAAGCACAGTTAAAAGGCTTTGATTTCCCCTGACTTTGTTTCTAACAAAGGAATAACAACATATGAATTCTAGCAAGGGAATTTTTTTTTGTAAAGCTAGGGCTTGACCTCCTGGAAACTGGTGAGTGTAACAATCACCCCTCAAGGGTGAGAACTTAAAAAACTCTTATGGTATTCTATGGAACTGTTTACTCAAACATCAGAGATCTTCTCATTAACTCTGCACTGACAAATTATTCAGATTTTTGTCCAGGGATCAAGGCTTTTAGACTTGTTTTAGTGGAGGTATCTACCTTTGAGAAACAGGAAAAGTAGAGGAGAACACAAATACATGGCATAAATTATATTAAAATAGTTGTCCACAAATGGGAGCATGAGCATGATAATAAACCAGAAAAAGCAGTGTGATACACAGACAGATAGCGCTGGGGAACAGGTTTACTATGCTGGAGAACACACACTATAAATTGGCCAAAAAGAATGAGTTGAGGTGACCCTGACTACGAAAGAAACTAGCTCTGAGGTAAAGCAATGTGAGATCATAGAGATATTTGAGAACCAGATAATAAAGAAGAATGTGAACTGAAGTGCAGGCAATTCAGCACCAAAACAAAAGACATTTGCATCCAAAGGGTAGAGAGGAAGAGAAAGGACAAGACATGCATATCAGTATCAGAAGAAAAAGAAAAAATTTGGAGCCCAGTCATGGTTGTAGGCTCTTTCATAAGGTGTGACAGTCAGATCCATCCAGGGCCCAGAGGGATATACAGTCTGCCAAGAGGACAGGTACACAATGTGGGCCTCAAGTCAAAAAGGAACTGGGAAGAAGCAGCAAAGATCTGCCGATCATTCTTCATGCTGGAACAAGTAATACTGACAAAAATAAAACCAAATAAAACTGATACTATAGACCAGCCTCCCAAAAGAAGGAGCATGCTGCAGGAATGTGGAGATACAGAGCCTGGGTTTAAGAAAGCATCTGCAGGCATGTTTTTGTCATTTCTGTTTGTAACACCGGAGGTGATTCAGTGATGTTGGTAGTGTCTGCTTTCAAAATCCTGGAGAAGATGCTGTGGAGGCAGAAGTAACACTGGTGATCCTGGGGTCTTTTGGAATTCATGGCAATGAATTTGCAAGGAGATTGTGACACATGAGACACTTGTCTGCAGTTTAGGCATGTAAATATCCCCTAGTCTAAACCATGTTCTCCCAGTGGTCAGTAGAAAAAGATTCACTTCCAAAGGATTCATCTCATCTGTATGGGGTACCCATTTTAATACAGAATTTCCTGGCTTTTCAGAGAGATCTCTCTGTCAGATATAGAGGGAACAAAATTATTTCAATTTAGATAACAAATGCCTACACAAAATTTTATTTATATATGTATATGTATGGATTTAGATTAGATTTAGATATAGATTTTACTTCTGTTTGAGACTGTAAATAACAGTGTTAGAGAAGCTACTTTCTAATGGACTTAATATTTCTAGAAGAAAACATCATCTTCTGCATGCAGTGTTACTCGGCCTGCATAGATGTAGCATGTAAATATTTTTGTTTTCAATGACTAAAGTCAAAGGAAAAAAGGAGTGAGAAAAGCACTTTGAAATATTGAGATTTCAATGTTTTAGTTGTTATAAGATTTGACCTTTCAAGTGCTAAAAATGTGAAATTTGAGGTTATTTTTGCTACTAATAATATGTATGTTTACATGTCACATTTGAAGCTCTCAACACACTTACAGAGAATGCTAAGTATTGCCAATAAGTATTTTCAAACAAATTCCTGAAAAAGAGGCAGTTTAGGTTGGAGTCATCTGCTGTAATTCAGATGCCTACCATTTGGACATTTGAATCCAATGTACTTACACTATGTTCTTTTTACATTTGCTAATAGATACCTTCTCCCACGGGCAATTCATCTTTGCTAAGACAGGCATTTATAATATGTTAGAAGAATGGCTTTCCACCTATTTTCCTCCATTCAGTATCAATCAAGCCTTAGGTAGTTGTCTCAGACAATTATATATCTTAAGTGTATAACTTTTCAATGTCCAAAATGAAGGAAGACAGTCCTACTCTAAATATCCCAAAAAGAGTCAGATCTCTCAAGTATATGGTCTCCCCATCCCCATGAGGTCAGAAAGTGATGTTGGAGCAGTGCTGCAAATTGAGTCCAGCATAACATTTTCTATGTTGTGCTGCCTCCTGTTCCCATCCCTCTGTTTACAACCACAAGCAAGATCAAGTCAAATTTATGTAGCTATTTGTATGCAAATTAGAGGGTATTTTCAGATGCATTCAGCTCCATGTAGGAGGCAGGCAGCATTTAAAAATATGTTTTTCCCAGGATGATAGTGAAGTTTTCAGTTTCTGTTTTGTTCATCCTGCTTTTGTTGGCAGGATGTTGTTCCTGACGCTAATTTATAAGCATTTTAAAGCCCAATGTGTCATACACTTCCTTGCATCCAACAGAGACTCTAAGTTTCCTCTCTTTCTCTGAGTGCTGCATCTTAGCCTCTCCATTCTCCTTGCTGGGTCCAGATGTGTCCTCTGTCTCCCCAGTCACAAGTCTCAAGAGCTTGTTCCAAACTGGGCACACATCCAATTCCTTTATACCCCACCTTCTCCCATCACTGCCTTATAGGCTCATTAACTTGATCTCCCTGTCCATTATCATTTCTGTATTTCCAGGTCTCCTATCTGCCACCTATGACAATGTCTATCCTGTATCAATCTTAGCTTTATTTCTGCTAGATCTTGACACTTTCTACGTGCATTTCTACTTCCAATATCACTATTTCCTGCCCAATACATCTTTGCTCTTTTTTATCCGTCCCCACATATCGCACTCACAAGATAATTATTCTCTTGGTTCTTCTGATGTTTCCTCACTCATATTCATCCATGCATTGAGTTTTAGAAGACTTAGTTATAAGCAGGAGAAAATGGATGTTTCTTCACCAAAATCCAAATGTAAGAAACCTTTTTATCTTGATCATACTAGAGTGAATCTAAAATCACCTCAGTGGAGGTTACTTAAGTTAGTGGAGCTACACTAGCAGGAAATAAAAGTATGATGGTTGTACACATCCCAGATACTTGCCTCAGCCCTCTAAAACCCTAAAACTCCATTCATAAAATAAATTAGTTTGTGTCAGGATATGGTTCAGGGCAATAGAATTCATCATCTCCCAGTATTTTTGGAGCAGATCCTGGCATGTTTCCAGTACAGAATAGCACTCTCCCAAAATAGTTCTCTCCTGGGCACAAGTCAGGAACCATGCTTAGTTTGAATGTTGACACCTGGTTTGGAAGCTAGAAGGTTTACTTGCACGGTCAAAGGCCATTCCGTGCCAGCTGGCCTCTGTGTCAGAAAATTGTCACAAACACATCTGATGTTCTTAAAGCTGTTTCCTTACAGACACTCCACTGTTTCACACTAAGGTCCTATCTCTATTGGACAGACCTTAGTAAACCATTCAACTCTGGAGCAAACAAATAGTTGTCTTGGTAAGCACATCTCAACGCAAAATAATCTTCCCTGAGATCTAGATCTGACCTGGACTATGACTAGCCCACACCTCTTCAGCCAAAGAACATTTTGAAGCACTCCATGATCAGTGACAAAGACAGTTTAGATATGAGTGGGGGGATGCTCTCCAGCTGGGAAGGGCAAAAGTCAGGGGCTGGCTCCTCCTGACCATACAAAGGAAAGTACAGGACCCTTGGATGGCAGCTACAAGGTCTCTGCCCCCTGCTACCACAATCATTACCTTCCTTCACAGAGATTTCAAGTTCTCTCTTTTGGCATAGCCATCCTCTATCCTCTTGCAACATCCCTCTAGTCATACAATCAGAAGCAGGAGTCCCATGACAGGTCTCCACTGGCCAAAGGCATTGTCTGACAGGTTTTTGCCTGTCATACTGACTTCCTAATTACTGCAGGTAAACAAAAATTATCTCCCAAAGGTGAAATTTTTATACATCAGTTGCTACAGGCTATTATTTACTCATTGTATTTACTTTCACACATTTGCATTTTGTCTTTGATACCATAATGACTGAAAATAGACAAATTATATGTGTTTTGTTTTGCGCTACAGACTTTAATTTTCTGGTAGACTGAAGGACGAATCTTACACCAGTCAATAACCTACAGGCTCTTATTTAAGTATTTCCACCAAGAAACAGTTTATTTCAGTAGTTAACAAGCACTCAGTAAACTGTCCTAAGACAAAGCTAAGGACAAGTTAATGGTGTAATAAATCAGACATTACATTAAGTGATCAGTTTCCACTGTACAGTAGTATTGCTTTATTGACCCCTACTTAAAGATTTATCACAGTAGTATTTTATTGTGGTTGTAGGACACATGGTTGTAGTACTATAGGGTGTAGTTTAGCTTATGCTTCTGTTTCACTTTTAATTTCATTTTGCACTTGCTGTGGACAAAGAGCCAAAAGTGTTGGAAGCTCAGTGTATGAGGACAGAGAAGGTCACTTTTGCTAAATGGAAGCAGGACAGTAGGCACTGGGGGAGTGAAGGAACCAGAGTGCTGCTTCTTGTTTGACTCTGGGCTGTAAAGCAAATACAGGGCTAATGAGGCTGTAGATAAGGACTGATTCTACAGTTTTCCCTGTGCAAGAAGTACACACAACTAGGTATACCCAGCTCCACAATCAGGCTATTTCCTCTTCCTATCTCCACCAATCAGTGGTCACTGTTTCCTCCTATCTGACTGCAGATCTACTTTAATTACTATTTCCTTAAGTGTTTCCATCAAATTGATGTCAGGTTCCAAGAAAAATACTGTGCCAGTTCTTCTGGAAAGAAATTGGCTTGCTTTGGCTGTTGCTACAAAGATCTCACATGCATCTGCACTGGAAAATATGAGTCAGATCATAAACTAATGCAAGAGTGGCAAAGAAGAGAATAAGACTGTAAAGCCAGGCATCATCTTGGCAAAAGTGAGGATGTCCTCACCTGCAGTAGGAGAGAATTTATTTCTCTGTTGACCTTTTTTGGACCCTTTTCTATGTCAGATGGCCACTCCACCTTAGAACAGCAAAGGCCATATGTAATTTAATTGTGCAGATGTGGCCAAAATATTTGAATCATCCTCTACCTCAAAAAAATTTTTTAAAAATATTTAAAGATTAAGTTAATCCATAGGGGAAATTAGGATCTCACAGATAATATCGTAGTTGGATACCTGGGGAAGTAGTCAGTATACCGGGGCTTCCTCTTAGGAATCTTAGCTAGCTGGGAAAGTAGTCGGGCAGGAACCTTATGAAAGTCAAATGCAAAGCTGTACTGGGGAGGAATAAGCCCATGCTACAAAACACACTGAGGATTCCCCAGCTGGAAAACAGTTTGCAAAGGACAAGTGTCCTTTAGGACACTATGTTGACCACTAATGTCTCCTCGTGTAAAGGAAAGCCAATATCTTGGGCTACATTACTGGGAGGTTGGTCAGTATATCTCAGGAGGAGGTCTTTTGCCTCTGGTCAGCCCAGGCAAGACCCATCTGGAGTGTTGGGTCCACTTCTGGGCCTCTCAGTGCAAGGGAGACATGGGCACACTGAAGTGTGCACGGCAGAGGTGACCAGCCTGGATGAGGGCTGGAGCACATGGCATGCAGGGAGAAACTCTGAGACTTGGGACTGCTTGACTTCAGGAAAAAGAGGTTATTGCTCTCTACAACTACCTCATGGGAGAGCACAGAAATCTTTGAAGCTGGTCCTTGGAACTGGTCCTGCTTTGAGCAGGAGGTTGAACTAGAGGCAGATGGCTCAACAACCTGATTTATTCTTTTTTCATGTGACCCTGCTGTATGATGGCACAGACAGAGAGGAAACCTGTGTGTGCAGAGACACCTCTACACACATGGTGGAAGGAGAAGTAATCTTCCCCTCAGCTTATTTCCTCTCCTCTACAATGCCTTTGGGCAGGAAGATGAGTTGATAAACAAGAGTTGATGAAAAAGTTCATAAACTCAGTTTCTGTAAAGGGCATTGAGAGGGCAGAGAGATGGAAGTTGCCTCTTTGTTTTCCCTCAAAAATAATGTGGAAAAGTTCAGAGGTCATTCTTAAACAGCCAGTTCTAGAGGAAGGACTGTAAGCAGCTATAGAAACAGAGTCTCAAGGTCTGTAGAAAGGCATGAAGCTTCCCTGACTTCTCAGCAAGAATTTTTGGTCAAAGGTCATTCTATAGATTAAAAAAAACAGGCAGTGAGGGAGAGTGAAGAAGAAGAGAAACAAAATGCTATTTTCCAACTGGTGAAACTATGTGGGACAAATTTGTCAACAAAAGTTGCTCAGTTCCTTCACAGATATTTTGCTTTATTGTGACATCAGTTGGAAAAGACCATTTGGAAAAGGATGACATCCTGGGACACCCTATGTAGCCACATGCCAAAAGTGCTGATACCTGTTTCTTTCCTGCTGCAAACGAAAATATATAATGAGCAACTCCACTAAGTGGTACAAAGGAATGAAGAATCAGTTCTTTAAGATATTGATGGGAGGCAGGCAGTAAAAGTGGCATTTTGGAGATCAACATAGTTACATAGTATCTCTATGAGAACCTATACAAAAACATTTTTTCTATTTACAGAGTTTTTTTATTGACTTTTGTGCAATTCAGGATCCTCAACTGCAGTGGTCAAAAACATAACTGAAATACATGCAGACATTATTTTGAACATGCAAAATCCTTTTAAACTGAATCTGTCTGTAGCAAAATGTACCCAGCCACGGAGAAAAGCATCCTGGTGGTTCAGCCTGTGCTGAACAGTGAATTTCTTGTGCTTTGCTGATAGCCCTACCCAAATGAGACATTTAAAGTTAGCTTGAGGTATGTCTACAGGATCAGCAATCACAGCAAGAGATGCTGTGAAATACAGCCCCACTCAGCTCCATGCATAAGGGATTATCCTTTAAAAGACACTTTGGTGGCAAACAGATGTTATCTCCACATGCACTGCACCTCTGGATTTTACTAATCTATGAATTCAGAGTTCCAGATCACAACCAGAGCCAAAATATAGAGAGATGTCAAATCAAGCTATCACAGCAAGGCTTTTGGCATTATTAACATTTCATGGTACTTGGGAAGTGAGACATAAACATTCAGTAAAGAAACTGGAAAAATGAAACTAATTTTCTTTCTTTATCAATGCTTCATCCATTATTGTCATCTTTACAACTTTTTATCTGACATATTTTAGTCACGTCTAGAGGTAAGGGAAACAGAGAGAAACAGAACAGCCAAAATATTTGGATACTTTATGTGAAATATCAAAGTCTTACAAAGAGCGATGGTGTATTTTTAGTATGTTGATCCAATGTGCACAAAATCTATTAATTTGTTACTTTTTGTAGCCATTCTATATTTGCAAGCACATTTGCATTAAAGCTGGTCTCTTTGCCTTAATTCACTTCAAGGATACACAGAGAAATGGCAGCTGCTACAAGGAAAGCATTCACACAATGTTAAACAAGATAGTCCTAATCCTACATAGAAGCAAACAGGAGAAATACGTGGGGTGTTCTCAAAGGACCCTCCAGTACCCTCCAAATTCATGGAATAGTACTGGTCAGAAAATTGTACCAGCTGTTAGATTGTTTTCAACTTCCTTTGAAACACCCTTTTAAAAATTTAAGCATTTAAAGCTTTCTCTTAAGCAAAACCTTCAGAAATTTCAAGCACAGAGAATTCTTTAAAAGAAATCACCATGTTTTCTATGGGGAAGCATATTTTCCATTAAAATAATTTATGATTATTAAAATAAATAATCACCTTTTTTTTTTATTGGCAGTGCCAATAATTTCCACAAGAAAAAAAAAGGCAAGATTTAAAAAAAAAAATCTGAATTGCTGTTATATTGCATGTAATTTTAAAATCCTGTATATTTTCAAACTCTCTAGATTTGGGAATGGTGTCTTATCTCTGGATCTCAAAAACAGGCATCCCAGGTGCAGACCTAACCCTCTTTCTAAGCAGCAAGAGCCCAGAATCCAGCCATCTGATGCAGCTGGATTACATACAGTCAGCAAGATTTCTCCTAAATCCTTGAGGGCATGGAAAAGGAAGTAAATACATATTTTGTAAATGTGATCTTAGCCAGTGCACAGGCACACACCTTATTATTCCCAGGCACCAAGATTACAGTCCTGCAGGCAGCAGTGTCCTGTGACTTTGCTTCTGACAATGAACAGTGAAAAGTAAAACCTTGTTCTGCCAGACTGACAGGCAGAGCAGAGCATGATGTCACTGGCAGTGGCTGCTGGCTCAGCTCTTGTGCTCACAGCCCCAGTCACAGTCGATGGCCCTTGCGTTAATATTTTGCATATTGGCTATAAATACTACACTCCAAATTGTCCGTGACACTTGGAGCTGTGCTGCACTACATGGATGTGCTCAGCTGGACAAAACACGTCACATTCATTCTGCCTCTGAGAGAGATACAAAAAGTAAAGGAAAAATAGTCTGGAAAATATACCTCATATATATAGTTTGATATCGTACTCTGTAGGTGCCCATGTGAAAAAACACAGAACCTTGAACAAATGAAATTTATTATTCACATCTGATTGCTTTTCTTGAATTCTTGTCACTAATCCATCTTCCTTGGGAGCACCTCTTAATGTTTCAAACTCTAGTCTGCTTTCAACAAATGGCTTAAAAACAAGTTTAAAAAAAAGTTTTCCATCTTCCCCTTCAAATGTGGGCTTTATTCCATATAATTACGCTTTCCTGGGGTCTGGAATGAGTCATATTTAGTTCTGGAACAGTGGAAGATATTAAATTCAACACAGTACGACTCATTCAGGCTGCAAATTCGAGCTCCATCACATCAGAAAACTAAGAACCACAATTAGAACATACCTAAGCATTTTTATTTCTTTGTTTTCTCAGTGCTATATTTTAGGTATAAGCTAAAGAAAAAAAAAATCAATTTCTATTCTGTGTGGAAAAGCTAGCATCATTATTTAAATAGTTACTAGAAAACTTAAGTCACTGAAGCCTCTTTGGCTGGATATCTGGTACTAGGCAAGTCTGCTCAGATTCATAATTTGCATTGCAACATTCCACAGTAGCCAAAAAGAGAAGAGAACAAAAAACCATCATTATGTCACTGTGAAATTTTATAGTGCAATCACTCTTGTCACCCCATTTCCAAAGCAGCCCAACAGAGCTATGAAAGGTGGGGAGAGGGGCAATATGGATTATCAGAGAATGAAACAGCTCCCATATAAAGGCTCATCCCAGTAGCCTATGTGAAGCATATGACAAAAGCTTGCAAAATCCTAAGTACTATGGAACAGATTAAATAAGCCATGAGACTTATTACTTCTCATAAAATAAAAACTAAAGCGTTCCCAGTGAATTTATCCAGAGCAATTCTAAAAGCAAGCAGAAGGAAACACTTTCTTATACAGCACAGAGTAGCATCCTGGCATTCACTGACAGCTTGTGGAAAGAGACACCACAGGAAAAAGGGTTTAGAAAGTGATTGACTGAGTGTACATCAGACAGGTGGCACGTCTGTATAATCATCAGCATGCAACTCTCATCTCCAAAGCCCCAAAGCAGCTGATTTCTGTGAGCTGAGGAGTATAGCAAATTCAAGGTCACTCTGTTCACATCCTTATCCTGTCACCCTTTCCCCCAGCATCTGTCACAGGTTGTGATTAGAGGCAGGAGGAGAGATTTCTAGGCTGACCCAAACAGCAGCATTTAAGACTCAAAATGTATATTTGGTTGATTGATGATAAGATTATTTTGATGTCAAGTGTCTGAACACAGAGGGAAGAATAACCCAGAAACTACTCTGGAAGGGAATGGAAAAGGGAAAGTAAGCTTTAAGCTCCTTTCTGTCAATTCACCCAGGGACAGCTTGGCTGCATAAGGCATTTAGGAGGGTACTGGAGATTTACATTAGTGCACCTGCATCCCTTTCGGAGAATGCAGGATACATATATGCAGAGAATATACATATGAACCATTCCTTTGGGATGAGCTGAACAGCAGATACTGGCATAGTCAACCTAAAAAATTATCATATATTTTGTCTCACCATCCTATGAAAACCTATAAAATGAAGCAGGTACAGGAAAGATGGAAGGGGAAGGGCAGGGTTTTACTGCCAGTTTACAATCCAGACAGCCACAAGCAGAAAACACAGCAAGCTGCAGATTTGAAAATGACTAGTGCTGCTGACTGAGCTGCCAGGAGGACTCCTGACTCCTCCACTCACATGACAAAGTTATTCCATGCTTTTCCCTCCTCCTGCCTCCCAGAATAATTTGATGGGGCCCAAGTGTGCTGCAAAGTCGATAAAGCAGGTGGATGGGTGAGGTCAGGTGCCAGACAGAGGTATACACAAACTGAGTTTGTTGATGGCTCCAATTGCTCCTCGTTTTCCCAAAAGTCAGCGGAGGCCAGTTAAAATAAGGCTGACATGATGGTGAAAGAGTGATTACCCTGTTTTCTGCCAGCATCCCTGGAAACACAGCTCATAAAACATACTGAGTCATATGAAAGTCTTCAAGGATTCAACAAGAGATGGGAAAATTAATCTTTTCTCCATTGGCATCTTCTTTTTTGCTAAAATGATGAAACCATACTCCTGGAGTTCTTCTGAAAGTTAAAGACTTTTATTCAAAGAGGACCTGACTCTGCAATCCAGTCATGTTGAGTAACATTTAAGGGGATTTTGCTGTGACAGCTTGAACAAAAATATATTGTTTTCCTATGAACCAGGCCAGCAGAACAGGTCTTTCAGCTTTTGTCACTGCTGTTGCAATTTTCGAGCTGGCAATCAGGGGCAATATGAAGTGTCAAGTGAAATACTTTGTATCCCTTATTCAACAATATTCTAGAAGCTACATGCCATGCCAGCTTAGGGGACCCATTACTTAGAGTAAGAAAAGGGTTACAATAATAAACTTTACTTCCACCTTAAAAAAAAAGCAAATGCATGGTGCTCCGCTGCTAGAATGCGGAAGCAAAAAGCTGTGAGGTTGCACAGCATAAAGCTGACAAAATTATTCTTCTCAAAATCTATCTTATATTGCTCTGCAACTCCAAAACCCAGAAAAAATAAAAGCAGTTTCATAAAGGGCTTCTCTTTGCAGGTCAGGTAGAGATGTAATCTGGTGTTCCCTTATCGACTGTTTAAGAAATGTAGTCTCAGGTAAGAAAGCTTTCCCCTTAGCTCTTTATAAAGACTAAAAAACATGACACTGTAAAAACAGAAATAGCCTTAACATAGGTGTTCTGAATGTAGGTAATTTTTTCTAAATGCATCCCATAAACCACACTACCTTTTCCTGTAGCACTCCAAGGAGGCATCTCAGGGTCCACCTCATGTGGAAGGGACCCAGGAAGATTTGGGTTGGTTTTAACCAGGGCAGTGTTGGTGGCAGTAGGGGCATCATGCTCGGGTTGCCAGGGGACAAATTGCAGGGTTCAGAGAGAAAAAGTGTCACTCCTGAAGCCTAGGGGAGAGAGCTGCTGCTCTGCTTGATTCTCCTGGGAAGGCTAAGTTTATTCTGCTCACCTCAGCCCCACAGGGGGGAAATAGGAAGTCCAAAGCACAGCACAGCAATAAGAATATTTTTTCAGACAAAGTATTTCCTTATAGGCTCTGCAGCCTCTCTATCTGTGTCTTCTTCAATGTCCTTGGTGTTTGTGGCTATAAAATTCCTTGTCATGAAGTTTTTAATGCAAGACAGACTTTCCTACAAAATGTAGAAAAGCCACTGTTCACATCATAAATACATGAAGCAACTAATATGTTATGGTGCCATCCATGCCTCATCAAGCATTAATGTATTCTTTGTAAACATATATTGTTTATTTAGTTAGGATAATAACAGTGCCACGTGCCAGGCTCGCCATTAAATCCTGGTTCCTCTATTTGTAATGGGCTGTAGCAGATGTTTTATCCTCAAAGAGTATCCTTCATTCCATTTTCTGTGCTAACAGCCCAAAAATCCTACATTATTGATCTGTACCATATTTCCCTCATTGCCTTTCAAATTACCACACAGAAAGCACTTTGCTGAAGACACGTGAATAGCTGTTGGTAGGTGAGTGATTTATATCCTGGCACAAGAATGACTGAGAATCACATCAATGATTTAAAATGTAGCCAGTGACAGAAGGTGGGAGGGTGGGAGAGGAGGAGAGAGGGAGAGGAAAAGAAGGGAAAAAACCTCATAAATTACGAACACATCATCATAAATTTCCCTCAGACTGTAAACATCTCACACTCTAGCAGCCTGAACCAGGGCTGTTTCAAGAGCTGGATGTGCCACCCTTACTCAGGGCAGCCACATCCCCTCAAGTCCAGGGTGGGCTGTGGCCAAGGCGATGCTTGAAGAAGTACAAGTGCAGGGATGGTTTAAGGGCAACACCAACCCTCCATGCAAATGCCACCTTATCCACAGGAGTTCTTCATTAAGGCATCAGGAAACACAATTTCTACCCATTAGTTTTGTGAACATGTTTGGGTGGTTGCCAGAGCTGAGGGTGGGCCATGGGCTCTCTGCATCTGCTTCCTTTTTTTACCTTGTTTTGCACACTGTGAAGTGAGACCTGGAGAAACCAAATAAACTGTAGTTCAGTTAGTTTCCTTTTACTTGGTTCTTTTAAGAATAATGGCATCATATTTATCCAGAGACTACTGCGTGTAGCTCAGCCAGGGGTCTAACAAGCATATGTCCTCTCCTAAGAGCCTACCAACAAGAGAGATAAACCAATCTGCAACTTTAGATCTGGCACAACCTTCTAACCTGTCCACATGAAATGTTGTGCAGCTTGGCTTAGGGCACAGTTTGTGTCCAGCCTGCTTTTTTTTTTCTTGTGCAGTTGAAAGCTCAAGTTTATAAAACCTTGTCTCCAACACACATAAGCCACCAAATCCATCGGCACATGCCACCCTGTCTGCACGTGCCCGTGTTTTACATCACCCTGTGGGTGAGATAGAGCCAGAATGTGCTCTCAGGCAGGGAACAGGTATTTTTCTGTGCTTTTAATAGGTTTCATTGAATAAAGCTTCATCTGCAATTGGGAAGCTGAAATGTGAATAAAAATACCTCCTCTCACAAATCAAGCAAATAGATATTTCCCTGAATATTATTAGTGGGATTCAGCTCAGCAGGATAAACCCACAATAAATATAATCAGAGATACACAGAGAATGTCTGTTGATAAACTGCACTGTAATTTTATTAGATGTTTTCTTATAAAATTGTGGGTTTCTACCTGCAGTAGTTTGATTAAGGGTTGTATATATATTTACTAACAGCAATGTTGCATTTCATGTCTAAAAGCTTTGTGGACATGATGTTTCTCCTTCGTGTGCTTTTATGATTCAGAAAAAAAAAAAAGTGTGTTTTCTATTATGATAAGCTGCTAATTGATTTTCAGTTTACTGCCTTCATTTTCTGATTCTTTCTTTGACTGTACAGAGTTAAACAGCATTATTTGTTTTACTCTGGGTGATTTACAAGTAAAAATTTTATTGGCCTTGTTTTTCAAACCTATTTTCTGCTGAATGTGCTGTGCTGATTTTACTACTGAATTGTATTAGTTTATATTTCACATGTGAACTATATGGGCTTAATGACATATCCTTGATGCTTAGATGAATTGTACACTATACAGGATAACTGCATCCTTTGTAATATGCAGTATATGCATATGGCAATGTGTCATGTTGCATGTTGTGATACGTAATTATTCAGTAAAATGCTAAATATATTGCATTATGAGACTGTTAAAAAAGGAAGTGTTTAACTGGATGTAAACTGGATAACAAGTTCTCAGTTCTCAGTTAAGGGGCAGGATCTGGAGGCTGTAGTTTGGAAATTCATTTTGGCACACCTTAGTCTCAGTCACCTCACATATGCACCTCACATCACTGCCAAGCCAGTTTTGGCTCATGTTGCTTGTCAGCGTGTGCCATTCTTCCCACTCGCTTTGTGCAAAAAGCACCCTATTTACTCTTATTCTAAAGAAGTTTTAATCTTCTCTATCCTCCCTCTAACCATAAATCAGCTTCCTACCTTCCCACTAATCACAGCATCTCCAACTTTGAGGTGCAGCTGACAAAATATCTTGAGATGCAACATCTATCTCATTTTCATGGAGTAAAACATACCAGCAAAAATTCTGAGTTCTGATTTGGGGGCAGTTGAACTTGTCCTGATTCAATTCCAGTTCAACAAAACTTCAAAATAAAGGTTCAGTCTCAGGATTCATCCTGATGTACAGAACAGTTTGTAAGGATTTTTAGCTTTGTTCTGACTCAACTGCTTGAGTCTAAAACATATTTCTACTGAAAAAGACATTTCTGTGTCCTGCTTTTGGGGCATGAGGAGATTTATGATTGTGAAATTACATCTGCTAATGCATGGAGAATCCTATGACACCTTAACAGTAGTGATTTTGAGCCATTGTGAGTTTAGAAAAATTATTATCATAGCCTTTATTAAGGTAAACCCTTAAATTAATTTGTTAAATTAATTTGTTTAATTAAATTGCCACAATAAAATGTGCTATTACAGAAGAAAGAAAAAAGAAGCCAGAAGCCACTGAGGGTACTTTCTGGACAAAAAACCACTGAGAAACCTTAGAATAAACCATATATTCAGCAAATGCAATTCAGGAAATCAGTTGTACCAAAGTCTGCTGTATGATGCTAGGTGCTGAAATTATGGCCCATGATTGTTTTGCCATTAACTTCAAGTGAGCTGGGATTTCATCTTCCTGGCCTTCCTACTGGAGAAAAGAGGCTTACTGGAGGAATTAGGGCCAAAGAAATGCCACCACAAATTCAATACAGGAAAGCGATGAATAAGCAGAGCTGCTTCATGTGGTAATTCAAACTACCAGTCTGCATAGGTTTGGGTGCTGACAAGAAGTGCACAAATGTCAGTGAAAACAAAAGCTCAGTTTTGTTCTGAAATTTTCATCAGATCTCAACAACACCTCAGTATGGAAAACAAGGCTAATGCTTTCTTAATACAAGACCAGAGGCTCTCACTTTCTGCTAAAGTAGAAGAGAAGGGGAATTTCCATCTTGTTGGCCTATTGAGGCTTACAGGGATATTTGTGCCTCATGATATGGCCCAGCTGTTGAAGAAAAACCACTGGTGTGAGTGGCACAGGCTCTCTTTGACCAACACAGAAAAAAAAGGCTCTTCATCTTTCCATTTCTTTCAGTCGATCTAACTGGGGACCAGTCCAAAAAATGAGCTGACCACCATCTTCTACCCATCTGAATGCTGGAAGATATGATAATCATTAGCAAGATACTATAAATATTAGGAAGTTCTGTTAGGACAAAATACACCTATAAGTCATTACAGGCAGAGATGGAAAAAGTTTAGCAACTGATACTTCGAGTTCTGTACTCAGTTCCCCTGTCCAGACTTCCTCTAGTCAACATAAATGGTCTCTGAGTGCTGGTGTTTACAGTCCAGAAGTGTTCAGAAGCATTGCAAATCTGAAAAGAAAAAATTCTGTTGTATAAAGTGTCACAGACATATTTTGTTGCAAGGAAACCTTTGTCATTTACAATTTTTTTTTCCAGTTTGGAGAAAGGAGGGAGAGAGGAATAGTCATCATAAACTGGGAAATAAATTGAGAGAGCAACACCCAAGTTAAATCACTAGGGCAAGTCAAGTGTGTCAGAGAGGAGAACCCTGGGCCAAAGGAAGCTACAGTTTTGCAGAAGTTAACCTTGAAAAAAGTGTCTGGAGAGATCAGCATAGTAACAAAAACAAACACATGCTGTGTAAGGAATGTTGGGTATGAGGGCATCTCAAATATGTGTCTAAAGAGCACAGAAAGTGCAAAAATGAAGAAAAAAAATCTTCTGTTAGCTGTGGTTTTCCTTTAAACATTAAAGCATCTCATACCAAATATTTCTTACCGTTTCTTCCAGTTGTTAGCAGTGGATGCCAGGAATGCAAATGAGCAGCTGCCCTTCCCAGCCTCTATGTTGGATTTTACATAGTTGAGAGAATCTTTAGACCTTAAAGCATATTTATTCTTTGATTTCTTTTGCTAAAACAGACTGCAGCCTGGATAAACACTGAAAAGGGCACAGAGCCAAATGGTTTAGTCTACATAGGCAGCTTTTTGTTTCTCCAGCCTTCATTCAGACTTACAGCTGAGCAGTTAGAAGAAGTGGATGCACCCTGGAGAATCACTTTCAACCCACGCAAACAAAGCTGAAATCTGTGAAGTTTCCTTCCCACATCCAGATTCAACTAGTTCAATTGTCAATATATATCTCAGATGATCTCGGCAACATATTAAATAATCTGTCAAAAGCACCTGCCACCACTCCAGTCCCACCAGGTCCAGGTCTGATCTCAGTGCACAGGTTTTTTGGCACTAGCAAAGCTTCTTCTGATTTAAATCAATATAAAGTTGAACCAGGATGACCAAGGTCCACAGTACCAGCTTTGACTTTGACCATCTCAGATAAATAACTTGCCATACTGTTCCTCACCTGTAACGTTGGCTGGAGCTCATACAACCCCAAATCACACTAATAATTCTTGTCTGTTAATAACCCCCTGCCCCAAGTCTGGTGCAAGCTGAGAGAAACCATAAATACTGAAGTACACCTAAGTACATAACCCACATTTTATGGATAGTCCGGACTTGTACTGCAGACAACATCATAACAGAGAGGAATCAAATATAAAAAAGGTAACTAACTTTCCAGTTCTTGATTTCAGTAATTTAAATCATTTTAGTGACATTTTACTCTTTGATTTCCTGCAAAACAGTTCCGTATTTGCAGAGCTTTCTTTCAGGCAGCACTGCTGTAGCTCCCTGCAGTCCATGGGGGGATCTGAATAATTACATTTTCCATTGGGATAAACCTCCTATTTTAGCTTTATTGAGAGTGTAAATAAGAAATCAACTGCTGATCACAAGCTGAATTTTGCCCAGCCTGAGACAATGTATGTCTATATTTAGATGGATGAATGAAATATACTTGCAGAGAATCCACTTGTTTTGTTTTAGTTGTATGGCATATTACAGACTGAACCTACTCAGAAGCCAGTGGTGAGGTCCAGTGGTGAGGAGTTGATATGTGGTGTAAAGTTGAGACTGGCAAACCTGGAAGTGTATTTTACCTCTCCCTGAAGGACATACAGCACTAGTCAGTCTACATAACAGAAAGCCTAAAATTGGAAACACTGTAGGAATAGGAAAGGAAAAGAAGACCATATTTCAAAAGGTCTTTGAATATTATTTGTGTAATAAATTTTCAGTTGAAGTAAACTAATTCTTAGTATCACCATTATGATGACTCTATTTTCCTAAGGCTTTGTTTCCAAGAGCCTCAAAATGAGTCTACACTGTCATTTTCCTCTGTTTGCCATGAATAATGTTAAAGCCACAAACAGTTGATCATGGGATTTTATAAAGCAGAATGGTTGTGGCAAATGTGTAATCTAGAATATGTCTCCATGGAATATATAGCAGAAGGACAGTCCTCCTATTCTAAGCTTGAATCTATATTAAGGTAGAAAATCAGATTTTTTCATCAAATTCTTCCTAGTAGGTTAAGCCTTTTGATAGACCACTATTCTCTCCTTTTACACCACAATGGATCTGCATTACATCAGGAGATGCCCAGTGTTTAGCATAGGTTATAAGCTTGCACTCTTTAGCACAACTTTTTAGTAACCATTTTTCCCAATTTTCCTCCAGGGCAAAACGTTTAGGTCACAGTGACTGACTTTTATTTTGTCTCAGTAGCTACATCTGCAGCATATTAAAAGCAAAGGTCCAAGGCCAGTGTAGGTTTTCCATAACATCCTGTACTCACATGTGAAAATGAAGAACTGGAATTTACCTTTGCATTGGCTTGAACAGGACCAACAGAACCTGCTGAGTGGCAAAGTGAGACAGGGAATAAAAAAAGGAAAAAAAACCCAAACCATGCCTTAACTTTCTGCAAGGTCCTGGCCTTGCGGAAAGCAGCACAGGTGCCAACAGTCTCAGTATCTCATTTTCCTCAGTGTATTAATGAACTGAATTGTACAGCTGTACTGCTGCCATGCAGCCTGGACACACAGGAAGCGCTGGCTGGGATCCCAAAGCACTGCAGGTGGCTGGGAGCATTCAGCAGAGTGTTTTGCACCAGGGCACTCACAGCTCCTGGGCTGGAGCTGGGGCCCTGCCTAAGCCTGGACAGAGCAAGCCAGTACCTGTCTGCTCCGACACAGACACAGCCCAGGAGTGGCAGCTGCCCTTAATCCTTGCTCAGTCACTGACTGGGAGGCAGAGGAGCCTTTGAAATTACAAGCTAATGCCAAAACTGCTTGCAACAGCTTTTAAAATTCTTGCCAAAAGGATGCTTTTTTATATGCTTGGGGATACACATTTAACAGAAGGGAGAACAAAGAGGACATGAGAAAATGAAAGAACATGGGTCAATTTTTCCCTTCAAGAAACTGTGAAAGTGATTATTCTCAGGTTGTTCAGCAGTCCAAAATTGTATCATTTAAACAAAACTGTTTCAAAATCAATATAAACTGTGGAAAACTCTTATATGAATAGTTAGATTTTTTTTTTTTATTAGATGAAACAGGACGGACAGATACCAACTAAAATGTGAAGAAAAGAAAGAAATACTAAATGCATCTGCTAATGTTTAATTTTTTATTTTATTTTTGTTCTGGCTCCATTTTATAAAGGTGTTATAGTAAATAAAATGTTGTTAGTAAATCTGTTGACTCTGTAGTAACAGTTTTTTCCTTCTGGTGAAAATTTCTGTGTTTTTTTCTTCTCGATAGAATTTATCAGCAGAAGAAGGATATAAACTTGCATTCCATTTGTTATTAAAAAAAAAAAATCAAAAAAATCCATTTCCTAGTATTGTCTAATTGAGACAGTACCAAGTTAGTTAAGACCTCCTCTGCTTCTCTGCTGTGTTCCTGTGAAACAAGATGCATCATCTCTTCATTCCTTAGTTTCCTCTGCAGCTGAATTTACAAAGTGTTTGGAAAAGTATTCATGTAATTCCTGCATTTTGTCTTTACCTAAGGGAATCAGGTTGAACAAATGTCACTGGTGTAAAAATTAGTCTGTCTTATGTTTGAAGGAAAAAGATCAGTGCTGATATGCAAATAAGTACAGTTATCTTTTGAATCTCAGCTGAGATCCTGACAGCTGGGAAAACCAAAACCATTTGTTTTAAAATGAAACTTGAAAACTAATGAAAAAGAAATCCTGGATCACTTCAGTGCTATTTGTACTATTGCTTCTCAGAGTAAAAGCATATTTTGGAATTATACTTACCTGATGTTATAATAGGCAAAAAAACCCCAAATATTACATGGCTGCACAGGGCAGTACAATATGCTCTCACACATCTTAGTTGAGGAAGCTAAAATGTACTGTTATTCTCCATGTGCTCTTTATTTTGCCTATATTTAGCATCAGCTCTGACTTCTCACTTCTGCAAAGGTGAGTAAAAACACATTTCTAGCTGGACCGTAGTCCTCAAGGACTAACCTCAAAGACTTTAAAAAAAGCTTCTGCACCCTGATTCAGACTAAAATCACAGTGTAATTCTGAAATACATCAGAGCTAGCCCAAGTGGCTGCTGCACCTGTTCATCATGATTAAGGCTCAGAAAAGCCGCAGAGATTCTCTTTCGGACATGCTTCCTTGTGCACCTCTGACTCTGAAACAACATTAGCAGTAGGTAGTGTCTCCTTGTTCTCCTATCCCTCGAACCAGTCGCTGGAAGCAACTGCCCATGAAGGGACCAGAAGGAGCATGAGCTACAGTTTGGATGCATCAGAGCCCCTAAAGGGCTGTCTACAACCTTCCCCATGTCTCAGAGAATATAGGTGTTCTGAGACCTGAATCCCCAGACAATTTTTTAGCAGGAGCTGCTCCCCACTGGGAGAAACCTGAAAAGAAAAATCCAGGAGCAAGGACTTAAAGAAATGGATTCATCCTGTGTTTAAAAAAGATGAAGTGCTGCAGGGAAAAATTGGTCTCTAGTGGGCACTTCCAAGCTGCGGCAAGTTTTCTTTGTACTTAGGTAGTAGGCAATAGATCATCTACTGCTGTAATAATGTGATTCTGAAGTATGATCCCTGATACTGTCTTGGAGTTCATGGAAGAAAACCCTTGCTTAGTTATTATTAACACTCTCCATATGTCTAAGAGACAGATGAGAACTACCTTTACAGGTGCAGGTCTTCTGACAAGACAGTGATACTTGCTGTTTGTTGTGCTGCTGCTGCTGAGAGAGTTTACATTAAAGCTGGCCACCATCAAATTCAGGGAGCGAATTATTTTCATATAGCTGGGTCTAGCTGTTCCAAAATCAGTGGTGTATTTTAACCATATTTGAAGTCCCTGCTGCTTACAATTAGACTGGAAATTAATTGGGAAAATACTTAGCTAGCATGACAGACCTGATGAGGTAAGAGGCATTCTTTTATCTCTGATGTAAATTATTTTACATTTCCTTACCAGGGTGTCCTCCTCAAGGCTATGGAGTGAAGGAGAATGATCCTCTTTGTAATAGTTGAAGAACGGGAAGTTGGGACAAATAGAAGTTTTGCCCGCGTGCCTGTCAGGGGCACAGATACAGGCAGTGGAGGGAAGCTTAACACACCATTGTATAAAGGAGTGAAAGGCTATAAATACTAGGTAATCAGATTTTCATTTTTGTGGCTCTACACATCTATCCATTCGTTGGACACAGGACTTCATTATTTAAAGAAAAATGTTGGACAAAATCATAATGCTCCAAGTGCATTTCAGTTGCCTCAAAATTCCCTGACTGATATTAAAACCAAAATGATATAAAAAATCAATAAATAATAAAAAAATTAAAAAACAAACAAACAAAAAAACCCAAACAAACAAAAAAAAACAAAAACAAAAAACCAAAACAAAACAGAAATGAGACTCAGAAAAAAGTGTTGCTAGAAATGAAGTGTAGCCTTAGATGAGCCCATGAAGTGCTGAATTATGATGTTTGATAGGCTTGACTTGCGTTAGAGTGCTAATTAATACAAATAATCTAAGTCATGAAAACATGAGGGTGGACATCTCTCCTGATCAGCCTCAGAACTACTTTAACGTAATATTGAGAAGGAAAGTGTGGAAAGGGAGGCACATCTTGCTGAAACACTTCTGGCCAACTTCCAGGGCTCATCCTCTGAATATCAGCATTGATACAGCTCACTGTCAGCACTTGGTGTGCTGCATTGGCAGGCACAGAGAAGGGAATCAGGAATCCAGCAATGTCTTGATCCACAAGGAAGTTGATGCTAATCCACGAGAAATGAATTTTCAGACTCAGAAGGGTGAATGCCTGTGCTGTTGGTTAACATTCTCCTTGAAAGCTAAAGCACACCTTTGCCTACCTCTTCACACAAGTTTCTGAGCAAGTCAAAATTAAGATTCATGTGGGTAAAAGTTCCTCATTACGTTAATTCTTTTCTCCTGAGCGCTGCTGGTCAGTTCAAACTGCACCATCCTTGTCTGTACATACGCAAGACATTTCTAGACAAATTTCCCTCTGCCTTCCATCCTTCAAGTTTTCTGAGATTATAAGGTGGCCTGAGCAGAGGGGAGGGAGGGTGTGGTTGCACCACCAGAGAGATGCCTTGGCTCAGTCTACTGGCATGTATTTCTCTCTTTCTCCATCTCTTCTGTCACTTCAGTGGCACAAGTAATACACATATACTATCCATGCGCCAGACATGTCATTCTTCACCAGCTTAAAGCCTATCATGGGCCATTCCTACCATGGGTCAGATGTTTAACAGTGCTCAGTAGCGACAGAAAGTCCTGAAAAGCTGCCCCATAACAAATTGCAAGTTTGACTTGGCAAGTAGAGTTCTGGTTGATTGCTTATGACAAAGCTTGTCCTAAAGCTGGACATTTTTGGTTTAGTGTATTTCAGTGGAGAATGTCTCAGAGTACTGAGTGGCTACTACTGCGGCTTTTGAAAATGTACTGCCATGACAAGACACTTGAACATAAGGGATTTTCTTAGGTTCTTTCCCCTTTCACCTGCTTTCTCATTTTTTGTAATTTCTCTGGCAGATGAGCTGACAATCAAAATCTTACTTTTGGAGAGAATATACTGTGCATCTGTTTCCAAGCTCAGAAATTAATGAAATCATATTGCTTGTGGATCTACGAAGACATTCCCTTGTTCTAATAAAGAGTAATGTCAGTTCTATCCTGTCCCTGCTATACATAGTTATATTATTGCTGTTTATATTTCCCTTATTACTTTTGAAAATTATTGTACTTCATCTTGATCATCAAATAGGTGTGACACACAACACAATGTAGCTGCTTAACTATGCATGTGAGTATTCATTTTATCAAAACTACAGCTTTCATGAGCAATTCTTTAATAAGGAAATGACTCTTGTGTAATTTTTTTGTGAGACACATCACTGCGTGGCTTTGCAGACCGACACCACAGTGTTACAACATTTACATCATAGCATGCAGCAGCCTGCCACAACACTCAGTGAGAAAATAGAAAAATACTACTATTATGTCATGCTGAAATTGTCTATTGTAAAATTTGTAGCAGCCATATTTCCCCAGTAAAGCACAAGGCTTACCTTCTCAAAACGAGCCTCATCATGGAGACCAGAACAGAGGAAAACCCTTGGAAGAACTTCCAACCATTACAAAGCTACTGTTGTTTGTCTGCAGCTTTGTTGCCTTCAATGTCACACCTATGCAAAGGCACTGGGGTAGAGGAAAAATCTTCCTCTTTCCCAAGGTCAAGAGGAATTACTTCTCCAGTGCAATGGCCCAGTACCCTGAGTCCAGACTGAAGTCAACTGACCTTCATACCAAAAATCACCCCAGATGACATTCCTGATGGTTTCAGCATGCAGCTAAAGATTGAGTACTCCCTTTACTCCAGAAGTTGGCTTTATGGATATGGCAGGACACTGCACTGCCAGAGTTTGTACTCTGGGCACTGTGAGGAGTGAGTCCTTCTGTCCAATTGCTTTCTACAGCTTTCAACATTATCTGATCAAAATATAAAGAAAACCAATGTGATTGTCCTATAACTTTCATAGACTGCAGGATTACTTGTCAGCTACCTCTGTCTCCTTTGATTTCTGTATTAGATAAGTCTATTCACTCGGACAAGGAATGTTATGCTTCTTAAACTATGCTTCTGCAAAGAAGACCTAAATGATTTGCTTCTTTGGCTCATTAGCTTGTCCTTGCACTTGAGAAAGGACAGTGCTGCTTATGAGTTGAATGCCCACTTCAGCTGATGAAGAATGGCAAAGAGATCAGCATGGCTTTATCTCCATTCTGTCCACACGTCATATTAAATTTCCTTGCAGATTAAGAATTATGTAGAATGCTTAAACCACTGCAGAACATTTTTTTTGTTGTCCTGTGGGTAGTAAGAAATAATACTGCAAAAGGCAGATGGATTGAACAAAGAGCTAGAATATGGTAAAGATAGGCAGGACAATGACACAGTGATGAGCAAAGCAGCAGGACAAGAGCCTGTAGATCAATTTGGGAAGTAAGTTACAGAGAAGTAAAAAGTCATGGTGAATATGCTGTTTTTCTACATGTCTGAGAACCAGATTAAGGACATTTTCCAAAACAATGATAATTTTATTTTAGTAAATTAGGGCATAATTCACTTTTCCCATATCTTTTATCTGCTTTTCCATGCACAATGACAGATAGCACATGAAAGAAATCCCTCATATGATGTGAGTCCCAATGTTCAGCATTGGCTGAACATTCCCAATGTCCTATCTGTGGACCTCCATTTCTTCCCAAGACCAGGCTCCCTCCCATGCTGACAAGATATGTTGGGACTTTGCCTGCCAAGGACTCACATTTTACCTTTATAATCCCTGTAATTTTATGTGTCACCCCAAATGCCTTATTTTTAATAGCTACAACTTTTTTTATTTTTTTGAGTAATTAGACTAGCTGTGCATTCATTTCCATTTGGATAGAATTTAATTACCTAAGTTTTGTACATCAATATATATGTCACTCTTTCAAAAAATACAGCATCCCCCTCCTAACATTCAGTTAAATCTGGCTTTAGTTACTTCTGGGTTTGAATTTTTGATAGCTTTGGTGTCCATAGTTTTAGGAAAATAACATATCAGATAGATTATCTCCCTCCTTCTTGGCCTTTGTGTAGAATCCTTTCCTATTAAATACAGAAAATCAGGATTCAGTACTATTCTTATTACTTAGACCATGACAGCTGATTAGAAACATGATTGCTGTTTCCTTATATTCCTCTAAACAAAAAAATCTGCCCAATTGCTAGAATGGATTTATACTGATTTATAATGGACTAATCATTCACAATCAATTCAACCCTACCAATTAAAAATTTTGCACCAGGGATTAATTTGTCTTGTGACATTTAGGGCACATGTTGCACTTACCAAGGGTGCATGCAGGTACACATTAACTCCACAATCCTTCTGTTATTAGCTCAAAGTCTTTCTCAAAGTGAAAATCCACCAGTACCCAGGTGATTACCTGTGTAGAAGGCCATCATAAAAAATATGCTCTGGGAAGGTGCTGCCTTCAGTATTTTACATAATAGCTGCCATGGTATTTTATATCATAAAATGTCCTTAGCCATAAAATATTGTCATTTTCAAATACTTCTGTGCATCAAATCAGAATGTGTGGAGTGTTTCTACAAGACTGCACCCTTAAGGCTTTGATCCTGAAAATGCTTGACTTTGATGACACCTGAATGTGGCTATTACTCATGTTTCTAAGGCTGAGCATATTCATGTCCACTGGATCACTCCTTAGCTCCCCAGCATCTTGAATCAGGAACATTGCCTAGAGATGAGCATACCCCTAGGAATAAATTTTCGTTGATGTGCTTCCATGCACAGTGTATAAAGAACCAATGATGTATGTATTTCTTTTCATTTAATGAAAAGAAATCCATCCTGTGTCCTCAGTGAGACTAGTTTATCACCAGTACATCACAGCAAAATGAGTCACAAGTCAGCTAAGGCCAGTACTGCCTCCTCAGGCCTCACCTCTGTGTCCCATGCTGCTTTTTACCCACAGGAAGCACAGCCTTTAACAGCACTTCATGAGGACTGACTTATAAGAGGACATGATTACAAATTCAGATCTATGTGTTTCATATATTTCAGGCAAATTCCGTCCCATTTTTATAGGTTCATGCTGGGATTGAGCTCAAACTGGGAGGTTTGAATTAAACTACTGTGGCAGCAGCCAACCCAATGAGTACACGGCTTGCAAGGACTGGGGCTGTAAAAAAATATTAGTCACATATCATTATTAAATACTGTTTCAGAAGAGCATACCTTGAGTTCATTTTTGCTAATTCAGCAAAACAGAACAGAAGAATAACTGTAGTTTGTTATTCTTCACATGGGCATTTACCATTTCTGAGCAACAGTAAAGGAGGAGAGGATTGGGGCTGCAGTACGTGAGCAGCAGAGCAAGAAATACACAGGTTCAGACAATCACAGCATTTTCATTCACACAAGAAATATTTCTGTCTACCCAAAAGCACCATTGGAATCAACAGCCAGGTTCACAAAAATAAAGTTGTACAACTGGGTTCTTTGTTTAAGAGAGAAAAAAGCCACACACCATAACCTCCAGTATGGCACTGCACATACACACACATGCAGAGAGTCCTGCAATGCCAATTTTATGGACAGTGCCAGCTCTGCACCTGCCTGGCAACTAGAGAGCAGGACCAGGGTCTTCAAACATAAATTTTGCATACACTCACACACACACACACAGAAATAACAAAGGTATGGCTCAGAATAACCCTCTGAGCTCTTGGGGCANCATCCTGCTGCTGCCCCCCACACCCACTGGCATCCTCCATCCCTCACCCCAGACAGTTCCCCCCCCCGCCCGTGCCGGTGCCCTCCAATCCGCAGATATCCATGGCAACCGCTCTCCGGCACCAGGAGGAGACAGCTGAGCTGGATTGAAAATCTCCCTTCTGCTCCTGCCTCCATCAAGTGCGACGAATGGGCAGGAGAGCGGTTTCCCTGCTCTCCCAGAGTGGGAAGTGCGCTCCTGCCTCCCTTTGTTTCCCTCTCTCAGGGCATCACACCCGCCCGGCACCCTCGCCTCGCCGCTGGGGGTCACTTACAGAAGATGCTGCCGGCTGGTACTTGTCTCAGACCCTCCCAAAATTAGCACTCAGTGGGCGAGCCCCGCAAATTGCTGACAAATACAGAGCCTCTGGCCATGCCAAGGCTTTTGTTGCACTGCCCCCAGAAACCAGGCAGCCGCGTAATAAATATGTTCTTGTAACACAATTAAATTGGGGGAACCAAATAACTGTTATTGCTATAAAGCGTTTGTTGACACCACAGATATTTAGGCAAGACAACAGACTGCACATGGCTCTTCCTCTCCTTGCCAGTGGATCCCGGGAACCGATTTGCATGCTGTGGCTTGGGAGCTGAGCCTTCCAGGGATTTGCAGCAAACCTGTGGGCTCCAGACTGCTCAGCAAGCACATGCAGACGCAACCCTTCCCACTGATTTCTGTTGATCCAAGGTAACGACAGCCCTGGGCCAAGCCAGGCTGCCAAAAATTTTGAACTCTGTTTGGAGACTGTTTCCATTCTTGTTTGTAAGCTAGTATTTCTGGATATCCAGCTAAATCTGACTTGCTGTTTGGTTTTGGGATCCTTGAACGAAACCTTTTTTTCACTGTTGCACTTGTGCCAGATCCTTGGAAAGAAGAAAGACAAAGGAATGTGATGGGCACAGCACCAGCACAATCCTGCCCCACCTCTGCTGCAGCAGTTCAGAGGCTGATGCTAAATCTCTATGCTGTGTCCAGGTTATCTCTGAGTGTTGTATTACCCAAAAAGGAGGCTGAGAGACAGGCATTTTACCTCATTTTTATCATAGAGAGACCAGTGCCAAATGTCTCTGGATCTACATTCACACGAATCTGCTTTCCCTCTGGCTGATGCTGACTAACCCCTGTACAGCTCTGCAGTCATACAAAGGTCTTTAAGGATTAGTCACTGAATACACAGTCCATTAAAATGCCTTAGAATATACCTATGAATCATCTGTGATAAATTTAAGTTTTAAGAAAAAAAGCGGCAATTCATAACTATTTAAAATATTAAAAAATTGTGCTTTCCCCCAAACACTCAGAAAATTAAGACAATCTGCAACATGAAGAATCTCTTTATATCCTCTTTTTAAAATCCAAATCCAAATGATGGTAGAGGGTATGTTCCTGTTAGCTGGGATGCCTGAATCGTTTGGGGAACAGACATGTTTCAGACGACTGATTGACCTAACTGGCTAAGATGACACCAACAGGTTCTTCAGCTGCACTGTGAAAATAGCAGCCTACAGCAACATCAGAAACCTGTGTTTTCCCTAGACAGATGCAGTGGATAGGCCACATATGTAGCATATTAATACATAGAGATGATATATACAGGCTCTTTGTCTCATCCTTCTAAAAAGGTTATTAACTGTCTTTCTTACATCTAAGGGGAGAGATTGGACAGAGCTGTCATATGTTCCTGTCAGATTTTTCATACCAGCACTGCAAATTAGGGCTTTGGGGAATTAGCAAAAAATAAAGATAGGTGGTACAGAGCCAGGTGGAGAGAAATGTTGGATGTTGTATTTGCATAGGGTTTAACACAAACATGATCAGAGTGAATTCATTCCTGTTCCAGAGGGCTGGCTTGAGAACTGTGAAATACCCCATTAACCCCTGATGGGTCCACAGCTAAAGTAGAGATAGATTCTTTGTACAGACAAAACACCCTCCTTAAAGAATAGCAGTCTGGCTTGGATGTCCACGGTGTTTCCAAGTGACTCCAAAAAGATGCGGTGCAGTGTCGGAAAATACCATCCCACAAAAACCATAAGACACAGATATCATTAGAACCTGGAAGGGGAGATAAATATATCATAGCATTTTTTTCCAAGGCAAAAACAGCTATTATTGGCCAGGAATACAGGGGCTATAGAAGTGATGAATTTCTGCAATAGAAGTCCAGTTACATGAATCCTCTGCTTTGGTGTGATTTGTTCGCTGCATATGTTTACAAAAACAATACTATCAGGTCTTATCCTTGACTGTTGGTTATTTATTTATGATACTGTACAGGCCATGTCTTGTCATAAGCCTGAGTATCTCAGAGGCTGCCCCAATGTACAATGCCTTCATGAAAGAGAGGGGGAGAAGGACCACACTTGTTCCAGCCTGTTCCCACGCTACAGTAAGGCATGCAGTGCTGTGGTCAAAAGAAGGAGAAGCTGGCTAAAAAACCTCAGCACATAGTAAATATCATTAACTGCCTGCATTTGAAGCTCAAAGTACAGAACTATCGCAGGAGAGTTTATTTCCAGCCTCACCCAAGCTTCACTTTCTTTGTTTAGATGGTTCAGGGCAGCTGGAAGCAAAACCTTTTTATTTCATTACTCCAAAAAGTGCCATGAACACCTCTTGCCCCATACATACAATAGAATAATAATAGTTATAATAGCAGCAATGGAAGGCTCATGCAAAAGACTTCAAGACGCATCCCTGCCCAGTTTTAAAAAAAAAGAAATCCAAATATGTAAGTGTAAACTACAAAAAAGCAGGGCGAGTTTCCAGGATTTGAACGTTTCTCAAAAATCTACTGTGCATCAGTAGAGGGCTTTGCTCACTAGGTGAGAGATAACAAGGTTTGTTCATACAGCTAGCAAGCTGACTTTAACTATTTTACTCCTATTGTTTCAAAGATATTCCTGTTTTCTTAAAAAAGAACTTTATCTACCTAGAACTGGGCTCTTTTGCTTGATAATTCAGCAAAGTCACCATAATTCTTCTTTATGATGCCAGTCTGTCACCATCTAAATAATTGCCATGTCAAAACTTCAACATCATAACTTTACAGTGAGATGAAGCAAGAGGAAATGACCTGAAAGGTAAGCAGATGTAGGCAATGACAGAAGTCAAAGTGGCCCCCCAGTGTGAAAACTCTCCTACACAAGACAAATGAGAGCATTTGGGTCACAGAACAGTCACGTCTGTGTGAAGGGTGGAACATATGGAAATTTTTGCTGTTAATTAGGGTGTGCCTATGGCAAGGCCACTGCCGTTGGACTTGCTTCAACTCAAAAATGTTCAGCTCAGCATAATGGTCTGGTTGGAATTCAAAAAAGAAAACCCAGCGTTGTGGGATTTTTTTATTTTTTTTTTTTTTTTTTTTACAAATGCCGGAACAGACTATATAGAAATCAGGAGGAATAACAGTACAAGGAATGGAAGAATGCCCTGAATCTGAGCTAGGAAGGTAACGCCCCAGGTAAGGCACTCTGTTTTGGGATGACAACTAGGACAGAGGTCCCATGCCTTTCCATTCTGCTTAGGGTCAGTTTCTGCCCTTCGCAAAATGAGAATAGTGATGTTTGATGGCCTCTGTAAAGTTCACTGGGTTGGGATGAAGGGGATCTGGACTTTGTTCTTGTCACTGGTTGAGTGATGCTGGGCCCATTCCTCTGCTCTACCCCGGGTTCCTCAGCTTAATCAGGGCCAACAATATCGACCTCCTCTATAAAGAGCTTTCCAGTCTACAAAAATCTGGATGTTATTATGATGGTTGGCAATCACATTATGAGAGTGGGATTAATTCTTTCAAATTCAGATGTTTAAAATATTTTAACTCTTTCCTAACAACTCCCAGATAATTCTACAGTAACTTTAGAAATTAACATTCTCTATGGTGTTTGCACACAATATTTATGAGACTTGATCCAATCACCAAACATAAATGCAGTCCAGAATATGAACGACATTTAGGCTTGCCTTTTGAAGAAACTGTTTAATACTCAGGAATTAAAATCTTAACCAATGAAGAGAAACACAAAGAAATGTGTAATGGATCCAGTTTTTCCAGGCTTATTTTCATTACCAATGATTTAGTATATACAAGAAGTCTTGTGATTCCTAAATAAATCAAAGCCATCCGTGTATCTGTTAAGGTGATGGCTGTTTCTCCAGTGAAATGGGACTTTTTTGTCACTTTGCTCTTCTTTGAGCTGAACTTCAACAAAAATTCAAATTCAGAATTAATGGTAACATAGAATTCTTTGGATATCCAAAGACATGGACTTTGGATAAGGTCAGTGATGAACTACAACATTGTGTCCTCACCAGGCCTTGTACAAGTATGAACCTGTCTTTCAGATGACCATCCTTGTCACAGCACCCATGATGTATTTTTTGGGCCTGACAGTGTGAAACTGATGCTCAGGGGGAAAACCACGTATTTATTTAATATCGTCTCTCAATGCTAATAAAGGACTTAGGAACTGATAGAGGATTTTAAATAAGCCTCTAAAATGATACTCTCTCACCTGGGCATGAATAGGTCCAAATTAGCATTTTGAATATGATAAATTGCTGTATATGCAAGCAGGTAATCAATCACACTTTATCTAGGCCTTCCCAGGGGTAGAGAGTGTGAATGGAACTGCAGTACTGAAAAGAAAAAGGACACAATACACCAGCCATGCTCCCTGCCCATTCTGGAATAAAGACAAGGAGATTTTAGAGTCTCCACTACAAGGACATGCCCCTTTTTGTGAGTAAGCTTTATGAAAATAAAAGCTCACACCTTTCATTTCTTCTGCACAATCTGAGAAATGGAGCAAGCAAGACCAGACAGTTGTGTTCCAGACACCATTCTTATGGTCCGTTTCCCTTTGGCATTTTCTGTTACCCATTTTCTGTTTCAACAGCACGTACTCACTAGTTCATTTGACAGCCTCTGCTGCCCTATACATAGACCTGCTGATTACATCAGCTTGAGGTTCAAGAGCAACTCAAATGTGAAAGAGGGCCCTCATTTAGTTCCACAGTAATCTTGTAAATGCTGCACAAAGGCATCTCTAATTTCCCAAAGGACACATTGACCCATAGACACTGGGGGACGCCATGATTTTCCATCACTGTTTTAGGGGCTGAGAACTTGTAAGGGGTTTTTTTGGTTGTTTTTGTTGTGTTGGGTTTTTTTTCCTGGAGTGATTAAACAATGGAAATCTACATCACATGAGATCTTCCCAATATAGCCTGCATTGATGAGAAGAGATATATTTATCTTCCTTTGTACTTTTCTGAGACCACCACAGATACAAAGAGTAGAGGTTATCAAGTCTGATGTCCCAGCTGTATTAGCCTTTCTATACTGCAACTGAACACACAGAGTTGAATTTATTGACTAGGCTTACATCACTGAACACAGGTATCCAGCAAAAGATTCCTTCAGTGAACTGGGGGAAGAGACAGGGTTGAGGAAAAATGCATTTTGATTTTCCTTTAATTACGAATTTGAAAAAGAAGCTTTTGAAAATACACAGCAGCAACAAGATGTTTTCCACTGCATATGTATTTGCAGTCCAGTGGGTCAGAAGGTTGTGAAATTATTCATGGGCTTTTTCTCTGAGATAAGTCAGTGGAGAAAGATAATATCTCCTCCCAACTACTTTCTCCTAGGCTTGAGATAGCCTCTGATACTGACCAGCTTATTCATATGGCTAGAAAGATCAAATGGAAGACAAAAGTTGGATGCTTTATTCAGATAACTATCCAATTGTTTTGGCTTATTTGAAATACACAGATAATAGCTGAAAATTTCCCAAAATATACACAAAACCCCTCAGTAATTTCAAGAGCCATTCTTGTTATGTGTGGAAATACTGTCTACAGTGAGACAACATTATTCCTTATTTATTTTCATTGCTACCCTTACAGAGGACTTTGTTTGTTTGTTTGTTTGTTTGTTTCCACAGAAATTTAATGATGGTCATCCACTCTTGACTCTTTTCACCTCAGTTTTTGCAAACAGTACCTGAAGGACAGCAGTCTTTCCAGAGCTGCTTTTGTTGCACTCTGTTGTTGCAAACAACAAATTTAATATTTTCTGCTGCTCTCCCTTCAGGGTAGGTCACATATGAAGTAGTAGTTAGGATTCTGTTTCACTGATAGTCATGTCCAAGAAGAATATAGTTTATTTGAAAACACTACGTACACTTGTTCAGTCAAGGAGTACAAAACTCTGCATTTTTTGATTCAGCTGAGCTGCACACTGCTGAGGTGCAAAGTGTTCACCTTCTAGAATGGCTAATACTAGAATTTGGCTTTCCTTGGCCAAATTACGGATGTATTTCTTTAAAAATCTAGACATGAACACTTAACTGACTTAAGCCAGAAGGAAGATTACTTATTAAATAAAATGGATTTTGATTAACTCACATTTCAGAACCGACTTCAATGGTCTGGAAAATCCAGGAGGCAGTGTAAACACCTGCATCCTGAGGCCAATGTGAGCAGTAGCTATACCACCCCTTAAACTGTGCTCCTTGAACAGTTTTGCAAGTGGAATAAAACAAGGTAGCATTTATTAACCCAGTTAGTTTTCTACTTTGAGGCTTAAAGACAATTCTTGGGGCTTCTGTGGCAAGAATCCCCAGCCCAAGTTAATTCAGAGGATGGATGAAGAAATACAGATGAGTTATCTGAAAATGCAGTTCAGTATTTATTATTGCCAATATCTGCACTTAATACATGTGACAGACACTACAAGAAGTGCCAATACATTATTCAAACAGTCCATCCCACTGAGAAATAGGCAGCTGGGGTAAAGGGGTGCTTGGACAAGCACACTGTCCAATTGGACAGAATTCAAAGCAAAAGGACCTCCCCCAGTCACACAGGAATCACTCTACACAAGCTTTGTTTTTAAGTGATATATACCACAGCTGCAAACAGTGAGCCTGGATAGCAGGTGTGATCCACAAATGACAACTCTGACCATCTCTTTTCCATTCCCACACCAACATTTGAAAGCAGCCTTGCAGTAACTCATGGCAGACTTCTCCACCTCACTCTGCCATTTGGAGCATGTTGCCATTCTCTCTCCACGTCTGGTCTCAGTCCCAGGCCCACAGATACTCATCTCCGGGCTATGAAAGCAGCTGCAAACTGCTTGGATATACAGAGCAGGGGGAAAATTCTTGATTCATGCCAGTGCTGAAGGGATTCTGCTGTGAAGGTGTTTTAGACCTTACCTGCATTCATAGACCAAAAAAAGGTTACACAGCTTGCAGGATATAATCAAACCTCCTGTGCTAAATCCAGAGATGCAAAATGCAGACTTTGGAACCATGGCAGAGATGTCAACAGAGTGGCCAGAATAGGAAAACGTGAAAGTGTGTGTATGATGGAGGATGAAAATGGGTGCAGACAGCTGCCCATCACATAGCACAGGAGTACACAGTGTACTGGGCAATGGCTACAAGAGGCACAGGGGGGTTATTCTACTCTCATCCTGTGTTCTAGACAATCCCTGCTAGGTGGCTATATCCCAGTTACTGGGTTTCCCCAGAACAACTGGAAGAACCAAGGATCTTAGCATATAAAGTAAAATCTACTACTATTCTGAGAAGAAAAAAAAATCTCATTAAAGACACCCTTCCCCATATAAAAGAACAGCAACATCAAAAGTGCCACACATCTACCCATTTGAAAGGCAAAACTGAGAAGCTCTGCCAGGTTCCTTGGCAGAAAAAGTCACCTCTGCCCCAAAACAGGAGCCAGTGCTGATAATTTCTAACTAATAGGTCAAAACAGAAAGACATGCTTGCACACTGGTTGGTTTACCAGAATAATTTATGTTGTTCAGCTAATTCCTGAGCAACAGCAACAATATTCACTGCTTACTGAGAGACTAAGTCTGTCAAGGGAGTCATTTTCTCTATGAAATATGTAAGCAGTCAAAGAAGCAGAGATGGGAAGAGTCGATTTTTACATATCAGATATATTTTTGCTTTGCTATAGTGACGGAACTTCAAAGGAGAGTTAAAATGTCAGGTGTGACTCAGTTTACACATCCACATGTGTCAAAGGTCCAGCACAGTACCTGTTTGAAACGAGCTGCTTCCCACTGTTCCCAGGGGACGAAGTCAGTACCACAGTCACCTTATTTCCCCCTCTTTTACCAGCTCATAAATTCTAAGCATATGTGAACACACTGTCTTCTTAGACAACAGGCTTCAAAAACAAGAGAGAAAGATATGTTTTCCCAGGGCTAGGTGGCTCAAAGGGTTATACAGCTATAAAGATCTACTCACAAGGGGATTCACATGAGAAGACACACAGGATATGATGATGGAGATTAAAAAAAAAAAAAAAATCAAGGCAGCTCACAAGACTAAGAAAAAAAAGAAAAAATTAAAAAATCCCCAAACCTGACGTATTTCAGGATCCTAACTAGTAACTGCTGAAGCTGTGAGAAGACAAAGATCATTGAGCTGAAATATTGGTAGTAGTTCTTTCACAAGGGAATGAAAGGTCACAATGACGTCTTCTCTCCAAGATGTAGTTTCCTAATTTTCTCCCCAGTACCAGGAATGAATTCACTGAGAAAGCTGTGCCCTTGTTAAAGGCATGAAATTTTCTGCTTAATATTTACATCTTTACTGAGTGGTAATATGGAAAATAGGTTCAGAGAGTGTAGAAGCAGGCAGCTTGGGGAATACTCTGGCTTGGTCTGAGGCTCTGCAGAGGCAGACAGCCATCTACCGCCAACAAATGAAATAGGAAGCAGCCCCACAGGCTTCCTGAGAGCTGCATTTACAGAAAACCATGCCTCACAGGAAACGGTTTTGCTTGGCACATCAGGCTATTCATGCTAGCCAACATCAGAACAAACCTGTCTCAGGAAATGTAATATTTTCTTCTCCCACTGACATGTTCGTGCTGCATCTAGGGGAAAAAAATCAGGAGCAGATGATGGAATGGAATGGAAGCCTTTTTCATACAGATATGCTGCAGGTTTTTGGATTCCATTTGTGGAAAATCCCTTCTCCCCCCCTCTCCACCCACCTCAACATGCACAGTCAGATTCACAATGAATCCTCACAGACTGAAACGCTCTGAGCTCTGACAAGGAAGGGCAGCAAATGGAGGCCAGCAGTACAAATTGGAGCGCTGGGAGCACACCACAGGTAGTGAGTATCAGATTATCCACAGACTACAGCTTCCACCTGGAAGGCAGAGAAACAAAAACCTCCCTTTGTGTCCCAGGGTTTTGCAGGAATTAAACACAGCTCCTCTTTGTGGTAGACCCAGACTCGCACAAGGAACAGGGCGCAGCCAGTAAACTCCCAGGCTGTCCTCAGGGAATGGACTATTTTAAGCCTGCTTGCAAACATCTCCCTGCGTATGTGCTGTATTTTCACGGAAGAATAATTTAATCTTCATTGCCATCATTAATTTTTGACAGAGAGCACCATATGACATCCTGTTTACAGCCCACTAAATCTCCATTATGAAGCCATGCTTACAGAAATAAGAACAATCTGAAGAGCTGTGTTAACTTTTATGATTATATTCCAGCCCTGAAATACAGAAACATGATTGAAGCTACACACATACAAAAAAAAAATTAAAAATCTTGTCTAAATAACCTGTAGTAATACAACAGATACCTTTAAAAAGACCTGCATAACATATTGTCATTCATCCTTATGCAATACTTATCCTGTTGTTTTCAGTTGTGCTGAACAGCACAGGTAAGTTCTACTATTCAGAGAAATTCTATGGCAGCAGCAGAGATTTAATTCGGGCAACCAGGATTTTGTTCATACTTCTTGTACTTACATCCTTTCATTTGCAAATCTGAATTTTGGTGAGATCTGTTACTTTTCTCTGGGGCATAAAACCACTCAGAACTAAAAACCACCACTGGCAAGGAGAGCTGGGGAGAGCCAAGAGCTCCAGAAGGCTTCTCAACACAGAGGTGTCACAACCACCAAGGTTTTGAGAGGGGCTTGTAAAACCAGGAACAGCTCAGCAGCCACAACATGCAATTGAGCATGGCACAATTGCACCAGTTGAACAATGGGAAAATCCCATAGTTTAGGTTAAGATTTACCCAACTAAGTTAGGCACACCCAATTAATTTAACACTTCTTCAAGTCAGTGAAACATGAAAGGTCCCTCCAGGGAGTAATTGCAGTCTTAGACTAAACTACTTGAAAAATAAGATAAAGCCAGGATTATCCTCTGGAGTTCTCCCAGTCTTCCCCTCCTGCAGAGAGTGCATAGAAATACTCAAATAAGTGCCTAAAGAGTGTGGGATAAATTTGGACAATCACTGTCCTCTAACCCACCTCCTTTGAGATGAGACTTTCTCCTTGCAGCAGTTTGAAGGACATCCAAGACACAGCCAAGATTTCTAGTCCTACCTAACTATTTCAGGTGAGACTATTATCTTCCACTATCTACTTTAATAAGTACATATTCTATTAAGCATTTGATGAAGCATTTAAGTATATATATTTAATACAGTACTTGTCTTTCAATCCTGCTCCTAGCAGCAATCATTCTTCACATACAACCAGTCTCCTTTGCATATAAGATAGTTGAGTCATGGCTTAATACTCTAAAATGATTCCCATTAACATTAGCTCCCAGTCATCAGTTTCTAAGGAAAACCTCTGTGGCACTATTGAAGTGGCAGCTCATGACTACGCAGGGCAAACCCTGGGTTGTGTGGGTAACTCCAGTCAGTGGGAGTCCCTGGAAAGTATTTATCTGGAAATCAAGGTGATAAAAATTAGACACTACAGCCAACAGCCTTGTGGTTAATTTAACCTTCATAGATTAACCAAAAATTTCTACAAAATTTTGTTATTGTGTGTATTATACAAACTTACACAAAGCCTGGGTTTTGGATTCATTAGTCTTTTCAGTCTCCAAAAATCTAGTAGCAAGTACATGTAACTCTTTGTTAGACAAATGAATAAAATTCTGTGGATCTTTTTTGTTTTGTTTTAGTTTTAGGGGTTTTTTAATTATTATTCGTTTGTTTTTTGGTTTTGGCATTATTTTCTATTTGGGTGATAGAGAAAAAATCAAGAAGAACAGTTTTAACTGTTTCCTACCAAGTTCTCTCACAGTCAAGGGTTTTACAAAAAGGACAGATGTTTTTATCACCATCATCAAGTACTCCATAGAACAAGACTACAGATGGCTATCAGATATGACCTTATTTTTCTTTCTTCTTTTCCTCCTATTTATTTATTTTTATTAGTAGTGCAGCTGATTGAACTTCACACTCAAGTGAGGGCATTGCACAGCCTTCATCTGGGAACACTGATGTCCTGTTTGACACCTCTTCCATGACCCACAGGTGTTCTCCCTCAGTTCTGGTTTTTTTGCCTCTCCCATCCATTTTCTTAAAGAAAGGTTGTGCTCCTCTCTCAAAGCTTAATGTTCCCTCCTGCCTCCTGCCTATATCCCATGTCGATGATGAGTGCCCTCCCCAAGACTTCTCCCTAAGCCTTCAGTACTTATGCTCCTTTTCCTTAGAGCCACTATCCTGCTTCACAGCCCTATCTCAGCCATCATCAGAGGGCTGCAAAGAGCTAGTGAAAGAGCAGAGGAAAGTTGAGGAGTATTCCTCGACCCCTAAAGAGCCCACTTTGTGTGGTCTCGGGGTCACCATTTATGGTCACGGTGAAACAAGACTCATGGATTCCTATCAGAAGGCTTAACAAGATTTATTAAAGTTGACTCCATTTTTTCTGGGCTTGGCTATTTCTGCCAGGGTGAAGAGCAAGCTGCTGCTTCTTCCCTGCTCCTGTGTTGAATCCTTTCTCCCTCAATCCTTCCCATACCAGGGAGATAACAAAATTTCACCCATTGGTTAGGAAAGAGAAACAAATCCCCATCTCTTACGAGACAGAGATAGGACAGACACGAGAGAATTGTTTACAGAATTTTGCTGCAATTCTCTGCTTTCACAGAGAATATTTCTCTGCAGGGAAAAATGTATATATATTCATACAACAACTTTGCCTTTGCTCCCCACACTCCTCTGTGGAGCTCCCTCTGCTGCTGCTCCACCACCATGCATACCTGCCCCTTCACCTCAGGTTTCAGGATGCAGCATAAGGAGCATGGGGTAGGAGGCAGACAGGGAGGGCACATCGACAGGGTCTTGTTTTCTCTGAAGTTTACACCACATCTCAATTGCCTGGGTCATCTCTGTCTCAGGCTGATGCCCTGCTCCTCTATCCCTCCCTGCCACAGCTGTGGTCAACCCTGCCCTCTCTGAGCTACCTGGCTTCCTTCTGTCTTTCCCTCCAGCATGCAGAGCACAGAGAAAATAAAGCTTTGAGTGCAGGCTGTCGTCAGGAAAGAATTGAGTGAAATGGTTACTTTTACTGACACTTCTTTATTCCCATGGCTATTAGGGGCAAAATTGAATAAGGGGATAGGATTGGTGATCACATCAGCTCTGCACTGTGGTTAAAGGAAACCCTGCTGAGAAACTGGTGATCTTCTTTTTCCTCCCATCTATATCTTATGCATTTCTATCTAATTGCTCTGACATTTACCTATTGGAGATCAGATGTAGGATTTGGAAGAGAGAATAGGTTTCAGTGAATGTAACAATTAGATTATGTAAATGAGAAGAGTGCTTAAATACTTAGGTAGCAGACTTTGCAGAAAGCTCAACATCCTAAACCTTTGCAAGCTCAGTTAATCCTACATGGTATAATAGCCATGACTATGTGTGGCTTTTCATGTGAAGGCAAAGGAAGTAATAAAAGCTTCTGTAAAAGGATGACTAAAGGAAGCCACTCTCAGTACACAAGTTTTATTGGCTCAACAAAATCAAAGAAATATGCTACATATTCTTGGTTCCTCTGTAATGAAGTTATCATTTACATGCACAGGACAATGTATATTCTGACATTAAAGAAAAAATAAACGTTCAACAATCAGACTATAAGGGTGCTGTTACATTTGGAGGGTTATAAAAAAAGCTAATGCCAAGGAGGTTGTGTGCTCTAACTGCCTGACTTGGCATTTGGATTTTGCTGAAAACAAGAGCTCCTCTTCACCTGCAGGTCAGAGGCCAAGCCAAAGAGATGCAGGGATTTTGTGCACTGTGTCTTTGTTTGAAAGCTCACTTCTTCCTTTTCATGATTTCAGAAGTTTTAAATGAACTTGCTGAACTTGCTCTTTGGGAAAATGAAAATGTTTTACTCACTTCAGTGTTAAAGTGACTTTGTGTTTGTGGCAAAACTTAATGTGTGACTTGTTTCCTGTGGGAAAAGCAACCCTGTTTGTGGGGAGCAATTATTGCAGGTGCCATCAGTGTGCTTTAGGGCTAGAAAGGATTCTGTTGGTAGGTGCTTTCTCCTCCCTACATTGTTACTGTGAAAGGGCAGTAAACATTATATTTTGAAATGTTTACAGCTTGGAGAGAGTTGCTGGCAGAGCTCTAGAGAGATATCCCAGCCTGGCTTTGAGCCTCCAGACCTTACGGGGACAGGCACCTCCAGCAGGCAAAGAAAAGTGGCATAGGTTTCTCCTCATATGTCTAATGCAAACCCAGCCCTCGTCCTCTCCTGCAGTGTATGTTCTCTCCTCTTATGTTTCTCTTTTCCTTCCCTGCCTCTGGGTCATTACACTTTTAGTTGTGTTTGAAGTGGTTTACTGCTGTGCACACACTACAGATGGTGATAGAGCACAGATTTACTTTATGACAGATATATGGAACCAGACCCTAAACTCCAACATGCTCTATCTACTTGAGATAGTAGCAAGAGCAAATCCTTCTCCTTCGCCTTTCCCTGCAGCCCCAGGCAGCAGCAAATCCTCCTTCCCTTCCACTCCAGCTCCAGGCAAAATTTTATTGCTATTCATTTTCCTGTTGCACACAGGATGCACTACAGTTTATTTCTGTGTTCAGAGGTTTACACTGAGCTGCTCTTCAGACTCAGACTCCCCTGAGATGCGGGGCAAGAAAAGGAAGAAAATAAAAACAATAATAGAACCCCTGAAACTGCTAGCTCAGATGACACTGCAGTTGAAGAACAGCAGTTTTGGCATGTGTGGAGAGACAGGGACACCATCACACTTCCCTCTTCTCCTTTTCCTGCCCTCCCCAGCATGGTGACTAGAGATCCCAACTTTGGAGTATGGGAGCAAAAATGAGCTGGAGAGTCCTATCAGGATTGAAGCTCACACAGGGGAGCAGAGGATCTGCTACAGCCTAGATAGCCTGAGGGTTCATGTTTTGTTTATCAGCATGTTCATTATAATTTCCCTCAAACATGCCTTTGGGGAGGGGGATGTTGGAGCAGGGAGGGTCATTAATTGAGGTCCTTTGAGGGTTCAGTCCTGCTCATTATTTGAATCTCTTAAGTACAAAAATAAAAAAAAAGAGGCTGTGGAAGCTGTCCATGTTACGTTTCCACTGCTGGAATTTTTTCCAAGATGTATTTTTGACCAGAAATCATGCTTTTTGTTTCCCTAACAATTGTACCAACCATTAGGCTATTAAATAGAGGGTGTGAAAAGAGGTGCTGCACCTATACTTTTCTTGCTGGTATTTGCAGTGGATGGGAGAGAAGGAAGAAATAAATATTCTAGGACTCATCATACCCAGAAGAAGGTGGACATCAAAATTAGATGAATAAAATTTACTCTTTGGAGGTATCTCTACAAAGTCAGTGTTGACCCAAAAATCTTGATGAAGGTTAAATCAAATCATCCCGCAATGCAGTTGTACATCTGCCTAAACTGAACATAATTACCCTGGGCTGATGCTGCTCTTCCCACTTCTTTGATTTAATGGTAAATTTTTGGGACAGTGCACATCTTTTGCCATCCTACGAGATGTATGTTGTAGCATCTCTCTCGGCTCTGTTACATCACAAATAAATATAATTTCCTTAACGAAGAGTTCTTCTCTTAGCAGCTTTGCACCCTTTGAGTGCTTTGGCTCTCTAGGATGCTATGATCATTTCAAGTGGTGCTGGAAAAATATATTACTTTTTTGTAAGGGGTAAGTAGGACAAATGTCAAGAAGCCAGAATTCCTCAAAATTTGACACGGTATCATGAGCTTTATAAGCTGCTATAAAAGGAGTCACATCTACTTTATGATTTTCTACCTTAATTCCATTTCTTCCTGCCCTCTCACACACAACTACTTTACACATCTCTAGCCCCCTCCGCTGAAGTTTCCTCCAGGGCTGTTTATCTGCATCAGGCTGTCTTCCACTGAGAGACAGTTAAAAATAAAAAACTCGACACCCTCATGTACTACAGGTGTTACCAAGATCCAAGATTACCCTGGACCTTTTAATGACTGACCAGCTATGGCCAGGCATATGAAACATCCTCTGGCATTGCTTGTGCACAACTTCTGCAGAAGTATGCAAACTAACCCTAAGGAACAGCCAGACAAAGCTCTCTGCCTTTTCACAAAAGATGGAAAGCAATATTACTGCCCATTGAGCTGAAATACATTTTTTAGGAAAACTCAAGAGCTTAGATGCTAAGTTTCTACATCAGGCTGAGGTTGGTAAGAACATCACCCACAAGCCAAGGAAATGTTCAGAAGTGTCACCCTGTTTGAAGAATGCAAACAGGACTACAGTGGCTACACATGTGGGGGCCTAGAGGGGAGAAAAAGATCCTGTTATCCTGCCAAGGATATAAAGTACTAAAAGCAGTTATGCCACTGTGAGCAGTTTTGCAGTTTGGCATTCCTCGTTTCCCTTCCCATTTAGAGCAGGAAGGATATAACTTGTACTTGTCTAGGGTAAAACATGATAAAATTGTGTTGCTCCAAAAGAACTGCTACCTTTCCTCCTTCCACAACATGCAACACCAAAAGTCAGTACACAAATACCCATTTCAGCCTGTCAAAGCCCTCTGAAATTTTCAGGATCATTGCAATGGAAGAGGACACAAAGGTCACAAATTTTGGTCAGGATGATGGCTTGACAATGTATCCAGCCTCAATAGCTGTGACTGCTCAGCAGGCAAAGGGCTGCAGGGAATCAGTGCTCCCAGAACTGTGTAACCCCATGCCTGCTAGCAGGACCCCAGGCTATGCAGTATGGAGGCATCTCGGTCACTGAATTTTTAAGATACTCTCTCCCTCTCTAAAGCCTTAAGCACTGCTGAAGTTAATGCTGTTCCTAATTATATCTTAAATAAACATGTGACATCAAAAAATTACTCTATAGATTCTCCCTCATCTATATTTACTCAGACATAATAGCAGCTGCCTACACGATTTTTGTCTTGCTAATGCACAGCATTATAATCATAGAACCACCCACAGCCCATCTATTTTGGTAGAGTGCAGAAATAGACATTAAACCTATAAATGTCAGAACATGCCTTCATTTCAGATGTTAGTATTATTTAAATTAGCACTTGAATGATGTTTCCACAACGTGATAGCTTTTCAAATGATGGTATATTGCACATGAAGTGCGCTGGCCCTGCTTTAAGCACCTTCAACCCATTAGGCCCATCTATAATTTGATGCTTTTAGAAAAGCAAACACATCGTAGAAGAACTGTGGTCCTTTTTGCTTATGCCCAGAGGTCCCCAGGGAATTGATGATGCCACAATAACCTGAGCAGGGTTTGAATATGAGGCTCTGGTCGAGAGGTAAACATGACTTGCACTTGTTGTCCAGATGCATTTGGGAACAGCTGTGTTTGGGTGGCTGGAACATCACATTTCATAGTGAGCACAGTGCTCACTATGAAAGCAATGCCGTTGGAGGGAAAATGTGTTAACTGAAAAATGGAAGCAGCAAATCATGTTTTCTCTGTAGGTCTAGGAAATTTAGGAACAAATCCTTCACCTTTCTCTTGAGCACTAAACCCCAGTAAGATTAATTAAAAGAAAACTAGGAAAAAATAACTGATTATTCGAGATTTAGTGGACATGGGGAAGCTTATTGCAAGGAAGCCTTGTTTTAAAAAGACAAAAACAGGGTAAGTGTGAAATCAGACAGCAGTTAGACCAGATCAACATGATGCTGCTTTTAAGAAATACAAATTCTGCTCAAACAGAACAGTGCAAAAAGAGACACCTGGGATCAGATTGCTGGGAACAATATGCCTGTTTTAGGGTGAAGTGCTTCCATAATTCTCTTACACAAGAGCAAAGATGAAATACTGTAAGACATCCATTTCTGAGAAGGTCCTATATGTCATTTAGTAACTCTTCTCATTATAATAAATTCTTTGACCAAAACCATCACATTTTATTACAAACAGCATGCAATAGAACATCCTGCTTCATCAGACAGGAGACTAAGTTCATACTCCTCTCTAAAGTAAGAATCACAAAACCACCATACACACACGCACACACAATGAGCTGCATGTACAAAACCAACAGTGACACCTCGTGGGCAACATTCAAGCATAAATCTAATAACTATGATTTCTTCCAGAACATCAACTTCAGGAGATTGATCATTAAAAAAAAATGAAGGCATATGCTCTTTTGTAGCACTGAGGGAAAAAAAAATCACCCTTTACAGAGGATAATGCAGACAGCCCAGCAGCTCCACAAATAGTCTTGTATCTGGAAGGAGCAGTACCAATGGATCCTGACTGGCACTGGGGCCTGCCCACAGCAGTGAATTAGAATCAGGTGTGCACTTCAAAGGACATCACCCCCTCATCCCGATTTTCTCCAGTTTGGTTTGCATTCCAGTGCTGTCCCAGCACATAACACTAAACTGGAAGACAACATTCTGGGGCACAAACTGCATGGGGCAAATGGGCATGTAGTGCAGAGGCCAGGCTTGGCCTCGCCTCCAGCAAGGAGCCCAAACATGCAGCATGGAGGTGATGGCCAGCCTGCCCAGAGCCTCCCACAGACTGGTTCTGGGTGTTCAGCAAGCCAAGCTTTGCATGGTGTCACTGTGGCTGCCTCTGGGCTCCAACTAGCCTGGGTCTGAACCTCACGCTGTCCCTCAAGTACCTCTAGTCCCCATGTCTGCTGCTGATATCAAGCTAGGAGGAGCTGTGGGCTTCCTCAAGGGTAAAGGGACATCTGGATAGACTACAGAGCTGGGCAATCACCAACTGCATGAAATTTAGTGAGAACAGGTGCTGTATTCTCTGCCTAGGATGGGGCAATTCTGGTCATATGTACAAACTGGGGGATGAGAGGCTGCAGAGCAGTTCTGAAGAAAGTGACCTAGGGGTTTGGGTTGATGGCAAGTTAAATGTGAGCCAGCAGTAGCTGTGACAGCAAAAGGGACCACACTCTAGGGTGCATCAGGCACAGAATACTTCCTCTCATGTTAGTTCCAGCAAGAAATGATGTATGGCACTGGTGTCATCTCTCAGCACATGCCCTCATCAAAAATAAAACTTATATAATAAAACCTTACTTTATCAGAGTGGAAACCTGAGTAACCTGCAATTTGAGCAAAGAAACAGTCCAGATAAACTGCAGGAGAAGTTTTTTTAATGGGAAGACTAGAAACAGCAATTCTCAAATTTCTTGTTGAAAGTGGCTGCTGAGCAAGAGTTCTGAAGAGAACAGTTAAGGACCGTAAGACTTCTGAACTCAAAGGAAATGACAAAAGAACATTTTGGTAAAGGAGCACTGCCAGCTCCTTCCTTTGGTTCACAGTTAAGGTCAACATTAATGTAAACAGACCAAGTGCCAATCTATCCAGATTCTACTACACTGCAAGCCAGTCAGCACACAAGCTGTCAGCTGCTCAGGGCACACAGTCATCTTTGTTTTACTGCCCAGCTTTTTCTGTCACTGCAGAGTTCAACACACTTTCAGACAGTGAGCTAACATGTTAAACTTTAGGCATATAAGCTCTCTCTTGCACGCTGGAGCAAGCACATAGCTAAACATTGGATATGTCTTTTTTGAAAAAAAGCATTAAATTTTGATTTTTCTAGTCACTAGAAAGACTGAGGAAGGAAAAGCATATGTTAAATGCATTTAAGAGCTAACACTGACAGTAAAACATGAAGCACTGAAATACAGAATCAATTACAATTCTTCTAAAGGATGGTGTAGCCCAGCATAAATCTTGACATGTTACAGCCTGCACATGCCTGTCAACACACATCTATGGCTACAAAGACTGACTGGATAATCACTATTAACACTGCCTGGGGTTATTCACCTCAGCAGAGAAAAGGCTATTCACACTAATACCTATGTGGTTCCAGGTTTAGATTAAGTATCCAGATGCAGACCCTCTGGATCACAGTAGTAATATCAAATTCTTGTATAAACTGCCTAAATTCTTTTGTATGTTACAAATTGTTCCGCTTTCTTGCAGTGATACTGAGCTAAGAAGTGTCATGTTGAAGAGGGATCAAACTATTTAACAAGATTTGTGATTTTAAGTAAGGCAAATTTTCTGTAAAATTGAATGCTTTTTTTAGACAAAAGCGAACAAATGCAGCTTTCAGGCACCTTAAATAAACATTCCTCTTTTGAGGAGAAAAATAAATACTCTACTTTGTAGGAGAAGAAAAAAAAAACAAACCAACAAACAAGTTTCTAGCCAGGTTTTTCATCCATAAAAGAAGCAAATACCACAAGCTAATAGTCTCCTACATTAGCCCTTCTTATCAGACTGACTTATTTCAGCTCTATTCTTGCCAAGTGGTACTCTTCACTTACCAGCCAGTTTGCAAGCTAGAAGGACATGTCTTCCCAGACTTTGAAAAAAAGCCCTCTACCTGCAGAAAGCAGTCTAAGTCACCTGTTTCTGAAAACAGAAGATACTTTTCCATCAAGAGTTACTTCTCCAGAAGTTGAGAACAAAAACTGAGAGCTCTGTTGTGCTTAGCTCAGCGAGAATAATAGCCTTGTTCTGAAAAAGTTTTTCCCATCAGAAAAACAAGATATAGAAACAGAAAAGCAATTTTTCTGATCCCAGGAAATGCCCCTTCTCCCAAGCAAATATCCTTGCAGCTCTGCTTCTGGCCACTGCACCTTAAGACCTCCTTTCTCACAGCTGCACAAGTGCAACTGCACAGAACAAATGTAAAGCTGTCTATACATTACAGATGGACACAAACACACACCCAGTTCAGTCTTCTAGATAATCTTGCAAGATATTCTGAAGATGATCTGGAGGATACCTACTTGAGTGCAGACTTCAAGCTACACAGCCTAGAGATACCCAGTCATGAGGCACTCTTGGGTTCACAGCATACAAACAACAGAAATGTCCTGAAGCCATGAGGCACTTACCCCACTGTGGTTTTACTTCTGTAGTTTATTTCCACATATTATTGCACTCTCCTCCCCTTCAAAGCTAGATACACGAAGCTCATCAAATTACTATTCTCAACATGGATATGTACTAACTGAGCTGCTACAGAACAAAAATACCTTTAAAAAATTTCATCTTCAGTTAAGAACAATGTAAGATTATTCTCCCTGAGAAGAATATCTATCCTTGTACTCTATGTACTTTTACAAATCCTGTAGGTCTTCTTCCCCACAACTAGAAATTAAAGCCAGATCCTTTTCATATTTCATGTGAACAGTACTACTGAGAATGAGATTGGTACTTGAGGTGTAGAAAAATAAAACTAGCCAGAGGCTATGGGAAATGCAGCAATGACATTTATTGGAATTTCTCCAGGCATTACATGAAAAAAATTTTAAAGTTAAACAGAGGATAAAGCTCATTCAGTGCATCTTTAAAAAAAAGATGTATCTGAATAATCATGGTTCTTTGTAATAGATGCTGCTGCAGCTCCTAGGATTAGTTTTTTATGTACACATCAGCTAAAACTCACTCTGAACAAAACTGCAAAGAACTCCTTTTTCACTTGGCATTTCCCCATCTAGCACAATACAACATTCTTGAAATATCTAGACAGATTCCACATAATTTTATACACAGTTAAGACCTTTCACCCCAAATGTAAAAAGAGAGACTGTTAAGTCAATCAGTATCTTTAATCAAATAAAACACCATGGAAGTAAAAAAATATCAGCAAAAAACCCAGGAGAGCTGAAGCCCCTGCATTCCACAGCAGTGTGCAGCAAATAAGCATTGTTCCTCACTTTCATGGTGACATAAAGCATAATACTTAGAAAGCAGTGATATTCAGTCCTTGCTTTCTAAATTGGACAATCTTGTGCGAAAAGACACTGCTGTATTTGGCACTTTGCTGAACTGGTTTTCTTACTAAAAAGAGTAAGTGTTTCCTGAAATACAGTATAAAGGGAAAGAGACAACATGAGCCACTGTAACACGCAATTAAGGGTTCAGATATGCACTCCAAAATACTCGTCTATTACACATTTGTCTAAGCCTTCTCAAAAATTCCACTCAAAAACATTTTCAAATCTCTATGCAGCTTTTTACACCTCTATAAACATAATTTACCCCTTGAAATGATCAGACTTTATCCCACCTCCTGTCCAGAACACACAAATTCATTACTTTTGGTTTCAAAAGAAGACCACAAAGCAGTATTAAAACAGGAATAGCCTGGAAAATGTTATTAAAACTGTGTCTGTACTTCAGGATCCCCTTTGAAATGTATAGCCACTGTATATGTGAAAACTGAAAGGTACATAGTATCTGAGACATGCTTGGTCCTCTCTTATCCACTCACACTTAAATTCCTGCAACCTACCACGATTTTCTTCTCAAATAAAATTTAAAACAGCTTTCTGCATCCCAATACAATTAGACAAGGCTTCTTGCAGCATTTCTTTGGTTAAATGAGAACCCCTGACACACCCAACCCTTAGAACAGGCAAGTCTCCGGTGGAAAATTAGCATCAGGATAAATCCCATCCCAGTGTTGTGCTTTCATCCTCTCCTCATCACAACCAAGCCCAGGACAGGTGGAAGCAAACAGGCCAGGGAGGAAGGGGCGGTCACTGCTAGCTCTTGCCTTTGCGAGCTCTGCGAGCGCGTGCAGACGCCGATTCCTCAGCTCTGGGTTATGGAGGCGGAGCTATGATGTTTTTCTGTTTCCAGTTCCAACATGCACCTGGAATTACACTGCTGACTGGTACAGCCCAGGCAGCGGATGGCACTACAGCTCTTTCTGTGCAAACCATGTCATGATACTTTTTCTGCTTATTGGTCTGTGCTCACATTGTCAGTAGAATTAAAAGAGGCACGCATGAGTTCACACAGATTTTCCACAGAAGATGTGAAACATGCTGCTCCTTGGAGGGAAAATTACATTCTCCTTTTTTTTTTTCTTCAAGTATTATTCAACATATTCAATTATACATATATATAAAGACACGCTATCCTCATTTCACTACAAGACAAGCACATCCAGAGTGAATTTGCAGATCACCATTATCTTTGTCTACTCCAGTTTCTCCTTTCCTTTAGGTCAACTCTAAATATACATCTCCTCATCATAATTACATGTGAGAATCTTTATTTCCCCCTTGTGATTTATTTACATAATCATAAAAAAATTAATAGCCTGAATTTGCATACTGATGCTTGAAGGCTCATCTGTCGCTATGAGTTGTCCCAGAACTATTTTTGGGTAATACCATTGCCTATTGCTAAGTAGCTATTGAAAGCAGCATACTCATTTTTTCGTTCCCTTTTTGTTTTTGAAGAAATGCTGCCTAGAAAACCCTGGTTTATGGCTTACTCCATATTTTATTATTTGGGTTGTAGTTTGCTTCCTTCAGGAGCTGTTCACAGTCAGACAAGACTTCTGCTGGCAAATACTTCACTATCTGCTCAAGAGTCTTTTGATATGTTGTCTTCTCCTGTTCCAGGTTCTGAATTAGAGTCTTCATTTTGTTCTCTCGTGTCAAAACAGTCTCCAGGCTGGCTTCCAGACTCTGAATTTTAGCATGAGCCACCTGTAAACAATAACATTATTTTAATTTCATAAATTCTGAATAGTTTTCTTTTAATATTATGATATAGTAGTTTCCTTAACAGATTAAGGAAAGAATTACATAGCTACTTCTAAAATACACCTGTGTAGGCAGACCATACAAGGAATGCATACTGTGTATCATACACAAAATTTCCTCATAGTGACCAGATCAATCTGAAGAATTTCTCAAAGCTTCACAGAGGGAAGGAGACATACAAGTGTCAGCAAGCAAGGGACAGCTGAGAGTAACAATGAACTGGAGCTGGAGGGAGAAAAAGGAAATCAGCAGCTGGAGTAGCACTGGAAGACACAACCTCTCTGACAGTGATGGAACAAGGAGAACCCTCTGTGATAAAGTAAGTTAGAAGGATGGAGAGGTTGGAGGGAAAGAGAACCTTAACATTTAAGACTAGAAGCAGATGGTGTACCCCATTTTCCATTTAAAAACCTACAGAGCTTTTTCTGACTAGTCAAAGAAACTCTGGACCATAGCAGCAGCAGTTCCCTCTGCGGGAACTGGAAGAATTCTGATTGTTCCTAGGAAAGGGTACAAGCAAAGGAATGAAGAAGTTATACAAACAAAAAGGTGATGAGGTTAAGCACTGAGAAAGATGCATTATTGTAAGGTACTCTGAAAGAACAGAAAAGCTTTGATAGGTCCTTTCACATCCTCCACTCAATTATTCTATGCCTTTTGTGCGTTTTCAGAACAGAGGTAAAAGCCACAGCTGCAGTAAATAAATAAAGAAAAATAAAAAAGAAAAAATAACAATAGTAAAAAGCTCAAGTGATTCCTGTTTTCAGTATCAAAAGAACATATCACCCTTAGCCCATAAACACAAAAGTAATGAGGACTTGATCTTTCCTTTTTTCCTTCCATTTTCACATTTCAGAAGCTGAAAGTGCTTTCTGAGCTCTTTGCAATGCTTGTTCAAATTAACAAATATAACAAGAAATAGCCTGATGATGAAAAAACCAAGAACTTATCTGTCAAAAAAAAGCAAGACAACACAACATATTTCAACTGAAACAAGACTTGGCCAAGCTAAAGGGTAAATAGTGAAGGAAGAAGGGCTTTTTTAAAGTACAACTTCACCAGTCAAAGTCTGGTGGGCTTTCAGATGTAATCAGGTCTGCTAGGAGAGACCACCTTCCAAAAGTAGGACTACAAGTTCCAGCAAAAGAAAATAAATGCCTACAATGGTCTGGACAAAACAAGTCTGCTGCACTATGGATTATTTCTTAAAACTTTCCAATAGGGACGCAGAGAGCTGAAGGGACAGAGAACTCACTTTCCAGTAAGACAAATAAATTATGCCAACAGATTTTATGGCAGATAAGGGTAGAGAGATTTGGGGAAAAAAGAGAGATTTGGGGGAAAAAAGAAATCTAAATCAAGAAGGAAAAGTCCAAGGAATGACAAAAGAGTTAGGAGTATGCCTAGCAGAAGTGAATTACTGTAATTAAGAGAACTGCTCAACTGCAGAAGGTCTAGCAGTAAGACTTCTCACATACACTTAGAACAATACTTTTTCCTCTATTGGCTGAATCATAGAAATGACTTCAGCATGAGTTTGCTGCCTAAGTCACCTACTTGTAGCTTCTCCAACAAATCCATGTTTTGCCTCTTCAGATGATTGTTTGCCCTCTCGAGCTTCTCCAGAGGTTCACCTTCATCACAAGGACTCACGTTTTCCTGTAGTTCATCCTGAAGAACATGGTACTCTACTTCATAGGCATGGAGCTGTTTTGAAATATCCATCTCAAACACCTGCCATGAGAGAAAAGACCATTTTTAACTACAATAGGAGGACTTATTCCATGTGAATGTTTGACTAAGAGTCAACTCTTCTCGATTAATGCTTTTTCTGTTCCCTTCAAAAAATATTTTAAGGGGATGTCTACAGTAAGAGCATTATCACAGAGTTGTAGCCATAATAAATCATGGACTTCAGAATAAATTGGATCATGCCTTTCACAATTACCAAATACCATCTCTTACTACAAGATGTATCAGTAGAAAAGTCTTATTCAATACAAGAATTTTATAATATGACAAAGTTTTATTGAGTCTTGCTCAGGAATATTAAGAAGTTCAAGACAATTTTTTTAAATCTGGGATTCATCAGATTTCTGCCTTCAAAACTGGATCCCTCGACTCCAAAAACAGACTTTTGTACAAACACTCTTTTGTACAAACAAACTGTAACATGGTTACAGTTTCCATGTGCTCTATCCCTGCATGATGAAACACTACCTTCTTATTGGGATACTTTAGGGACAAAGCATTGTGAAGACTACAGAACTGAACCTCTCAGAGTGATGGGACATACAGACCTTATCTGTTTACACATCTAGTCACAGCCTCTCAGCTTTGGAAAATCACCAAAGATATTAGACTAGGATTGGAAGGATGTCTACAGTGACATCAATTTTCTGTTCCTTGTCCTAGAGATAGCAAACGTTTCACCAACACAACAGAGATTCCCCGAAAAACCAAGTTCTGTATTACTTTCACTCTTCTATTCTATTCTAATGAGATCAAACTTTAAATTACGTAGTGTTCAAGCTGGGTAAGTACCATTTTCCTCTACATACCTGATCAGTCATCTGTGTATTACAGATCTGCATAATGTCTATATTTTTCTTTCATTACCCATTATAAGGGTAATGTCCTGGGAACTACAAGACTGAGATAGCCAGGCTAGGTAGCAGCAACAGGATACAGGCAGTCTACACATGAATGCAGATCTGGAAGGCTGCTCAGCATGAGACCACACCACAGGCCAGCAGAGCTGAGCTGAGCTGCCCTGCACGTAACCACATTCAGCTCTGCAGGCAACATAACCCATTCTTTACTCTATCAGACCCGGCTTTGCACAAAGGCATTTCTATCCTGCCCACACAGCACGGCTGTTCTGCAGCCCATGCAGAGCACAGGACAGATTTAATGTCTAAGAGTATCAAAAGTGTTAAATTACCTGCTATCTCTATCTTTCCCAAAATCAATGAGTTGTGAAAGACACAAAAGTGCCTGACAAGTTTAGCATGGCAATGACAGTCAATGCAATGAGGAAATAAAGATTTACATTGTCTATAAATGAATTCTTATCTAACAGCATTGGAAAGACTCAAACCTTAACAAGCCACAGGAATGCACAAGTGTTTACTCCACTCGGCCCTTGGATATGGTTTTCTAGAGCTCTTCTGTTATCTCTGAAATACCACCTGAAGGGGGAGCGCTGCTCACAGTTTCACAATTAAGGTACTAGACTGAGGCTCACTCAATTTGCAGCTTCAATGCAGAGGAAGTCAAGTTATAGATACGAAGATTCCAGACACTGACAGTATTTATAAGAAGCTTTACATATCTTCTTCTGAGGAGACTTCTGCATATAGTGTAGGCATGATTATTTTAAAGTAAACTGAATGGGAGAAAAAAAAGTAAAGAGGAAAACATCCTTACCTGAGTAATAATTTTTTCCATTTGAGATTTAGTCATATCTGGAATAGTGGTTTTCAGAAAATCAACAATGTTCTCAAAACTCTCACATCCCATTATAGATGTCTCTTGACTGCTAAGTAGGCTCAGTGCTACTTTAAATATGACTTCTGTTCCTTGAAGAAAAATAATGTCTAAAAGAGAAAATAATTAAAGGATCTTGAAAATGGGACCTACAGTCAATGGATTAATACATGTATTTACTGGGATGTTCTTTGTAATCACAGTGCAGATGCATTCAGTTCAGAAGTGCAATCTGTCTTATTTCAACATGAGGATAAATCATGAATTTTCTTTCACTTTACAGACGTGAGAGATCATTAAAGCAATTGGGGAGCAGATCACAACACAACTTTTCTACAGACAGAATCTAGTCTTTGGAAAAAAAAATCATGTAGATTTCAGAACTAGTTATATTATTTTCAAAATTCATAGCAATGATCTTAGTGGCTATAATCTAAGCCCCAAACCCTTACTTTGAGGTATAATTACGTGGATGAGAGGAAAATCTGGGCTCTGCAGGTCAGCAGACACAGAGTGCACAGAAATGGGAATCTGGAGGACAGTAAATAGAAATTCTGCCTCAGAATCAGTAGTGGACTTGAAGTTAGTGAGATGAAGGCAACACATGGGTATTTCAAATAAACCTCTTGAGCTGTAGGCTCTGTCACACCACAGGCTGTTTGTTTGGTGCTACACAACTGAAGAAATTGAATTCCTGATCCTGATGCTCAAGAGGTCATCCCTAGCCTAATCCAGTATCACACAGGAGCACAAGGACACTGGTGAGGTAGCCATCTCCCTTCAAAGGCAGTTCCTGAAATTCTCCCTTCTCAAGTCTATGATGGACATTCAAACAGCATAAATATGAAATTTATGAAGGGTAAAAAATAGCCATTTGTTCCTGGTGTATGACAATGGCTCATAAGACATTGAAAATTCAGGAATTCAAACTATTAAGTAAAAGAACACAGGAGCTTTTCAATTTTAAAATGGGAACCTGCCTTGCTCAGCTTATTACAGAGAAATTAACATTGAACCTCCTTCCCATCTTCCCCATCTATAAAAAATTCATTCAGGAAAGCAAAACACAACAAAAAACCAAAAGAAACACAAAATGCTCAAGTGTCCCAGAATTCAGAAATCCTACCAGGAAACAGATATTCACATGACTAGTGAATATCTCACTACTCACAACACCACTGAGAAAGAGATACACCAATCATTTGTTCACCCAGACAGCAACCAAAAAACATTTGCTGTAAATGGAAAAAGAACCTTTGCAACTGAGAAAGCACTGGGTAAAACAAACAAAAAAAACCCCTCAAAAAACAACAACAAAAAACCTAAAACCAAACCCAACCAACCAAAACCCTCTTCCTGCCCCCAAGCCAACACAATATACAAACTGAGAACCTAACACACTCCATTATTAAAACATAAGACAAAGTCAGGCTGAATTTCTTAAGAGAAGACAAAATATGCCATATGAAAACACAAAGATCAAAGGGAAAAAAGGATCTAATTTATGAGAAAGTACCTTACACATACATTTAGATTCTTGGTGCATATACAACTACAGTGAGTTTTGCATTAATAAATAAATTTAAAAAAACATGCATTACTAGAGATTTGACTAAGTTGGAATTTCTGAAGGATAACAAAAAAACACCAAAATAATTACTTGACATCCTGACACCGTAAACACTACCAGGCACAATCAGTATTTAGGTTTATGTACTAGACGTTACCCATAGAAGAGTTTTTAATGAAAAATCTATCTAAATTAAATCAGAGGCATATTAAGACTTGGAAATTGTTCAATATATATACATGAATACCTAAACCAGCCTTTAAGTTCAAATTTGCTTTAATTTCTTTTAGAAAGCACTTTAGAATCAGAATTCAGAAATGCATTGTTTTTTCAGTTTGCAAGTTTCACAAGATGAACTTTTCTATTGATATAAACTGAATACATTTGCATAAAATATATTTGCAACAATAAACTTTCTGCTCTTTACACTTCAGAAGTTTCTTAGGTAGTAAGAGAAGATATAATTATTAGCTCAAGTCTGATGTTTCAAGAAATACCTTTTGGATTTTCCTCTTAAGAAGGAGCTGACATCCCACCATGTAAAGTGTCACTACTTGCCACCCACAACAGTGACCCCAAATGTCCTCAGCGTGTACAAAACTACTCCTGGAGTGTTTCAGAACACAATGGATATTGTTCTGTTTATTATTTCAATAGAATAAACTCTCTTACCAAACACTCTGGCTACAAATCCTAATGAAAACTGAGATGCAAACAGAGTAAGAAACCACGGTGCAGCATAAAGACTGGGACTGATTTCGTTTTCTTCAAGATGATTATACAGGTCTCTGTGATAATCATGTAGAAGCCTTGAGAGCTGATACATCTGAATCTACAGGGCATGAAGGGTTTGGGAGGGGAGAAAGTAAAGAAAGAAAAGTTCAGCTTTACTCATTTTTCCAAATCATTCATATTTCATTCAAGGGAAATTAACTGCAGTACAGATGGTACAGTAAAATGAAGCTTAATTGCCTCCTGGGGCCTTGAGTGATATCTACTCATGTATAAACAACCTATCACTAATGAATTAAAACCAACAGGGCAGTCAATAACCAAGAACAGTTTGAACCTGATTACTAATGAAGTATCATTTCAGATTCATAGGCTTAAGGTAAGAAGGCAATATATTGCTCCAGCTTTGTCAACAAACCAGAACTTTCAGTCTTGCAGCAATGAAAGTAGTTATACATCTTCCAAGATGTCAAAACCATGAGTTATGACTAAATTTACGCATTTCAGCTTTCATTCTTTGAACTTTGGCCTTATTTTTTGCTGCATTTAAAACGCCAATGCTACAATCATCACTTTGGACAGCTTCTGTACCCACAGAAACATTTTACACAGAGGTGTACCACATACACATTTCACATCACATCTTCCAGTACTCCCGTGGAATTTAAGGTACTGATGCAAAAAAAGTGTTGCTGTACAACCTATAATGGTTGTGAGGGAAAATGGTTAAAAAGTTTTATTCATGGTTAAAAATATCACTCTGTGGTAAATTATTTCGTTACGATGCTTCTCTCAGCAGAAGATGAGAAGCAGACATATACTGATTAGTTGTCAGGTCCAATTTTATGGTCAACAGTGCTTTATACTTAAGGTGAATCTGTTCCTCGATAAGAAAATGACTCTTTAAATCCTTCCTACTTCTAGAGTTCATGCTTGTTCCCTACCAAAAGCTGAGTGCACTTCAAGCTACCTGTTAGTCAGCAGTGTGCACAAGGAGAGGGATCACTTTCATTTAGGCAAATCAGCTAAATTTGTGCATGCATTTGAGTTCTTGTTTAATTGTGTAGGATACCAATTAAGTCCAGTTTGGACAGTGTCAATACAAAACACACATGTGAAGTCAGAATTGCAACACAGAGCAGTAAACCAATTGGGATAGTTCTTTAGGAACTAAGGATCTAGATTACTACTTTTTCAAAAATCTAAGTCAAATAAGTTTTTATTATCCTGAAGAATCATCCAACATTTTTCTTCTACAGGAGTGAAGCCAATTCTGCCTATAAGCTTTCTGGTGTTTCACTAGTGTAAATGCAAAAGAATTTACAGTACTCTACTCCTGTTAGAAAACAACCCAAATATAGTAAGATCCTCGAAGTCTTCTTGCCTAGTTCAACTTGAGCAGACAAAACTTTACTTTAACAGAAGAACTACCTAGAAGCAAACTGGAGAAAGACAGGTCATTTAATTTAAAAGGCAAATAGTACTACAAGTGGTAAACCTTCTCAAATTTAAAAGTGTTCTACTAAGAGGTTCTGACAATGAAAGAGTCACACTCATTTGAACTACATTGTCAAATCCTGGACATGTGAATGCTTTCAAATCATCAGATGTTGGAAGTCTACAACTGCAGTATAAAACACACATACTTAGAGCATCTACTAGGGAAAAAAAAAACAAAACAACAAACCACAAACATGTATTTATCACATTTTGAGTCTCACTGGTTTAAAACGTATTTGGGGGGGGAAATGGAACAGGAGGAGGTAAACCAGTGCTTTTTATGGCTGCTCACTCTTAATTCATCAACAACAAACTTGTATACTTACATCCACAGTCTTATAGTTTTTAGAATAAGCACATACAGTTTCTTTAACTAAAATCTATTCCATTGCTCTGAACATTTGCCAAATAAGCACCTAAAGTGACTGGTCATGAAAAGTGGGCTGAAACTCTTCCTTTAATTTTACTCAATTGTAAGTGTTTGCCATGCAGGGAGTATGGGGAAAAAAACCCAAAAAAACAACAAAAGGAGAGTTTTGTATCTGCTCCTTTGTTTTCTCTTCTTCTACTGTGGATTATAAAAGCTTTAACTCATCAGTGGTACATTCCTTTATAATATAAGGGGTTATAACATATTATAATTATTCAAATCAGTGGACAGTTGCATGGTGAAAAATTCAAGGTGAAAATGTTCTCAAACTTTAAACCCGAAATTTTTACAGATCTGAAAAGTTTTCTGTTTCCCTCCTAAACAGTCTTGAGTATCTATTGCTAGCTGTTAAATAACATTGCAGAGCATGCATCATTGCATAAGATAATTAAACGATTAAAAAAATCATCTGTTTTCTTTCTCTGTTGAGGTTGGTGGAGTAGAAGACAATGAGAGAGAGAGGTGAAATGATGAGTCAAGGCAGAGCAGCGTACAAATGCCTGCAGAATACATTGACTGGCCACTGTGTGTCACTATTGACTTGACTTGGCCTTACAAGGGAGAAATCTACATTCAAGTGCTCATGAACTGAAGAAAAACAAAATCTAATTAATTTTTAAACTCCATCCATACATGACAAAGAACATCAGCTTTTTTTCTGGCATAAGGAAGAGAGAGAAGTGAGGAAGAGAAAAAGAAGGGAAAAATAGCAGAAAGCAGAATTTCTGAGGAGATGATAGGGCTGTGAGATAAGAAGAACTGCAAGTTTTAAACTTCTCAGTTTGCAATTTGCTCAGAGAGGGGCTTGACAGTAAAATATACATTTACCACAAAACCTCCAAAATAGTACAAGAAGCCTCATAAGGCCCTGGAAAACCTAAGCAACCCCTAAGAGCTCAAAAGTATTTTAAAACCGGTTTGCTCCGGAAGGACTGACTTACCTGTAGTGACATCATGTCTGGCCTGTACTGCTTACGGAAGCCAAGGTCATACATGAGGAATTTCAGCATTTCAAAGGCCTGTTCTTCACTCATATGTAGAAGCAGCACTCCAGCTACAAAACTTATACCTTGACAATAACCCACTTCTTTGTCCAGCAAAGAGTATGCTTTCAAGAGATTAAACAGGGATAGCTGTCCTGCTCCCAGATGTGTGGAAAAGTAAGGATGTGTAGGGAATGTCCGTCCTGATGTAAAAAGAGAAAAGTAGTTGATATTCAATTCTTATGAAGAAAATCCATCTGACAAACAGCATTTCTCCTCCCTCAGACAGTTTCTCTTTGCTTTCACATGCAGTTCACCTTTAATCAGATCAATCTGTATCTTACCACTGATTTTGGACTGTACCTTTTGAATTCATTTAATATTCTCACCTGCACAGAACTTGCAGAAGCAACTGCCTGACTCCTCTTTTCAGACAGATGCAGAAGGGCATAAATATGAATGGCATAGCCTAAGAAATCATCTGCTTACAGGACTCTGCATACACAGAATGTATCCTGATGACATAGAAAATGGAGCTCATAGAGCAGCATCTACCTTCAGCAACAGCTTTTATTATGACTGGTGTGTTTTTCACTCAAAGACCCACAAAACCAGTCAGAAAGAACAGACTTACCTAGATCCACAAGGATGGCATGCTGCTGAGCAGTCAGTTGTTTCAAAAGTTCTTTGTAAGACACGTCGGGAGGCTGCTGCTTGTTTGGCAGCCTGTGCCTGACTCGGTGCTGCACAGCCAAAAACTGCCAGATTTCTCCCCGACGACTTTTTGGTACACCTGCAGGTCAGTCAAAAAACAACAGGCCTAAGCAGGGGGATACTTTTAGTGCTACAACAAAAGAATTTGCTTTGTCAAAATTTTGGCTGAACCACTCTGGAGGATTCCTTACAAAGTGAACTCCACTCTCCACTCAGTAGCCATGGCTCAGTCCCACAAACTAAACATGAGCTACAAACTTAAAGGCAATTACACTGAGCAGTGCCCTGGGCAATTGAGGTACAGATATCCCTTGCTTTGACACTTGTGAGCTGTTAGCCTCCAGCAGGAAAAGATGCACAACTACACTCAGAATGTAGAATGACCTGTTTAGAAAAGCTGAACTAAATTCACGAGTGTAAAATACAGGGAAGTCCAACTGCTTTTTCCCTTTGCAAAGGGCTGCTCAATGTCAGTCCATAGATGTGGAGAGATACATCCTCCTTTGATATCTGAATCAGTAAGCCAACCTTTGAAAGTCAAAATGTTAACTCTGCTAATACCTTCTAGGTAAACATTTATCTAACAAGAGACAAGTTAAAAAACCATGTCCTTGTTCCAACTCTGAACTGCAATCCAACAGCAGAAGATAGGGTATCAAGGTAAATAATTTGTTAGCAGACTTTTGCAGGTGACAAACAGGAGCTGCTTTACATCTTTTGGTAGCAATTTAAACTTCCCTTCTGTACCACAGCCAGATTACACAGAGTTATTCTTCAGCATCTGTAACACAGACATGAGATTCAATGGAAGAGGGCAGCATTTTCTGTTCTGCAGGAGAAGGTAGCACCTTTGTGAAGAGAAGGCAATTTTTTGCTACTGGAAAAACTGTATTGCTGATTTCTGTTGGTATCAGAGGGGAACAAAAAATACGATCTTCAGACTTCAGAGCTAAAAATCCTGCTACATAAATACCTTCTTTTAAAGTGGAATGAATATCTTCCATGTCACATCGGATTTTGGCTCTGCAGTTTAGTAACTTCTTATCCCAAATATTTATGGCATCTTTCTGACATGTGCCAACTTCATCATAGTCCAGTTTTACTTTTCTTGATTGGAGCTCATCTCTGCTTGCTAGAACACAGAACAAAAAGGAAGAGCATATGGAAAACCAGAATATCAGAAAATTACAAGGTAACAACAAATACACAAACCCCATTCAAGTCAATAATCTGACTGGGGATAAATACATCTACAATTCATTAGTTTGTAGCTTAGATGGGGCCAGTTGACATAAGATGTTGCATGTAACAATTTATTTCTCTTGTCGGGTCATGAATATTAGCAATTCATGAAGCACATAAAAGTATTTTTTAAAGCTTAGGGCCAAAAAAACCTACTCAACAAAACCTCACAGCATCTACTCTGCAAAAACACTTTTGATTATTTTATTCTTGTTTATATTGAACAGTTGTTTGAGTATGGAAAGTCCCAAGCATATGATTGTTTGTATTAGAGATTTAGGCAAGCAAGCTAGGCAAGTCTTCTGAACTGAAGTCAGTCACACTGGTTCCAGTTCTTACATGTCCTTTAAGAGAGTGAGAAGTGCTCTTGGCACTACTACCTGGCACTATCAGGCTGAGTAGTGCAAACAGAATGAACCAGCGTGAACCATATCCAGAAAGATATGTTTGTGCTGAAGCACAGAACTGCTGCTGATATAAACTTAAAAGCTTTGCTGCATAGGACCACCTGTATTTATTACACTACTTCTGAAATAAAAGCTGCATTCTCATCCTGGAATTTCATGGAGAAGAAGCTTTCATTTCCATTACTAAGAAATTAACTCTGGATATTTTATTATTTATGATGCATGTGCAGAAAAACATTCCAGTTCCTCTAACTACTGGTACAAAAAACTGAAGCCAAGACTTAAACGTGTCTTAATTTAGAGAGATATGCTTAACTATCATTGGAGTGAACTTTACATTTCACAGCATCATCTCTGAGCTGCAATTGAGTTTATCTCAAATTTGCCTTGATCTGTGCACACTACTTCTTGCAGAAGCCCCCTTCTCTTTCCCACCATCACCTCTAGGTGAAAGCAAACTCTTGCTCAAATTTTTATACATCCTGCAAAACAAGACCATCTGTTCCTTCACCTACTTATCTCACTTCAGAGAGAGTCCATATTGGATCAATCCGCAGGATTGTTGCCTAGCCCACTTCAAAAATGACAAATTATTTCCAAAAGCTCTATGTTACACCTCTGAAAACTCACCCATTCAAGACTATAGAGGCCCCTGCAGAAGCAGGTATTATGCAGTGTACTGCCATAAAAATAGGAGTGTGATCTTACCACAGGAATTTGCAGTTCAGCTGGAGCAGTTTCAAATGCTACCCTACTGCTGTACAATTTCACCCAAGAATTCTCTCTCTTGTAGGCAGCATGCAACAGAGTCAAGACAGCAGTAACATATTTCAGTGTGACAACAAACTCCCACATTAACCGTGCAGTTAATCCTCATGAAAACCAGCAAGTTTGCCTGTTGATCATACATGCCCTACCTACTATCCCATCCTCAGTTGCTTTCAACCATCTTTGTTAACATTATTCCTAATCATTGCTAGGTGGCCTGCTACTTTTTGCAGCTCTTATATTTCTAGGTGACCCTACTGGAAAAAGGAGCTTCTAGCTTCTCAGTAAAAAGAAAGGAAAAGAAAATAAAAGGAAAGAAAGTTTGTGCAATTGACAGAACTTACCTTCTGTAAAATAAAGAACTAATAGCGTTCAAGTCTCCTCGACAGCAAAAGGGAAGAGGAAAAGAGGTTCTATTTATATTTTGTACATAAAAGTCAACAAATGATTAACAAAAATCCACTAGAAACAGTTTCACAGCAATTCCAGTCTTAAACCAGTGTAATATATACAGTTAATAAATTCACACCTAGGAACCTGGCTTCAAGTAAAATAAATTTCTGCACTTCTGTTAACTACATTTCCCTTTCCTGAGATGTACATTTAACTGTAGGCTAGGATGCAAGAATGGCCCAAACCTACTCTTTTTTGGAATGCATCAGCTCTGCTCATGTCCTGTCCATAAGATGGCCCATGTTACAACAGCCCACAGGAAGGAAACCTAGAGATAGGTGTTAGAACAGTTTACTTTTCACCCTTTGAAAATAAGATGATGAATTCCAGCTAGCAAGAGCACCAGTTTCAGCAGGGGTACTCATGAACCTGAATACAAGAATGGAGACATACCCCTCAGAGCACAAACCAAGAATGTGGGCTGGCAAACGTGTTCCAGTTTGGCACCTCCACTGCCAACCATCCTGTTTTCACCACAAACGATCAGGTAGGAAGGATGTGTTTTCTATATATCTATTACAGAATGGAAGTAACCTGTAACTGAGTCTTAAGAAACTGGACTGATTTAACAGTTTTCAGTACTCTCAGCCACACAGGATAAGTATAGCAAAGAGTTTATCCCTCAGCAGCTCAAAGTATCAGAGGGAATAACATGAAATTAGTTACCACAGCAGCTCTCCAGCTTCACCCCACAAAAATAGACTTTTTGCTAAAATGGTTTATGAAATGAAGATTGTGGCTGAAGTTCTCTCTAGACGTTCCCTATGAACCTAGGAGTTTCCACAGAACTGTATGTCAACAGGGGGACAAACTGTAGAGAGAAACAGCACCGAGGAATACACTATATGTGTAGGAAACACATTCAAGGATGTATGCTTGTAAGGACATGGAAAGACTTCTGTCTTGATGTTTTTCTTTCCTCTCCCTGCCTTCCTAGTAAGCTAGTGTAAAGAAGGAAAAGGAGTTAACTGACCTTAACAAGATCATTATATTTGAAGTAGTATGGCCGTATGAAGAAACAGACTACCTTATAGGTCATACAGCATAAAGGAGAAGATGAAGGCAGCAGTTGTAGAGAGGACACTTGGAATTTTCAACTTGCACCAAATGCTTGTTAGTCTATTATACCAAAGAACTTCTATATGCCAGGATAGACATTGCAATCTATCTTTTATTTGTGTGAGTCTTGACTAGTCTTATTAAAATATCCTAGCCAGAAGCTCAGGCAGTTGACAATCACAATGGTCAACTTTAGATCCCTCACTAATAGCACTCAATTTTCAGTGTACAGTGCTCATGTTCCAAAAAACAGAACTTTCTGACATACCTCAAGAGCCAGTTGCTCAAAAATCATATTTGGATTCAAGCATTAATAAATTACCACTGTGATGTGGTTAATGAAGAACAAAAAGCCTGGAGAGAAAGGCCATGAGCTGCAAAGGACTGAAAAGAGATAGAAAGGGTAAGGTTTACCATACCTAAGTGTTCACACAGCACCTGTTCTCCTCATTCCACTTCACATTACAACTCCTAGACCCAGACAGATACAACACAGACTGTAGCATCCTTTGTGTAACATGCACTCAAAAAGGAAAACTTATCACTTTCTTCTGTCACTAAGATTATTCATTTAAAGTCAGGCAGAAAGAGAACCTGGTAGACTGTGAGACAGGAAAACACAAGTTTTTTCTGGTACTGTTAACTAAAAAGTTACAGAACCACAGCTCTGTTTGAGATGCCCAGCACCAGAACGATTTTCATCTTCAGGCAGCAGAATCTGCAATAGCTTTTAGAGGTATTTTCTAAATAGCTAACCTTCCAGCTTCTGGTTTTCTTTTTCCATTCGAAGTAATAGAATTTGTTGATGGATGGCTTTTCTCCACAGACTTTGTAGTTCTTCTGAGTTTTTCCTCTCTCCAGTTTTATCTGGACCATCCTCATTTTGCAGTGCTAGAACAAGAGGGTCCTCCTCCAGGGGTGGAGCAAGAGGAGATAAGGGTAACAATTCACTTCCATCATGACCATCTGCAAAGAATCAGAAAGCTATTACATGAAACTGAGATTGTTTGACAATCATGAACATCTATGTCATAGCAGAAGAAAAATAGCTTTCACATTCAGCAGTAATTGCTGATTCCAAAGACTGACAAAATGCAGTGCAACAGTACAGAATTATTTTTCAAAAAGTGTCTCATTTACATTAATAAACTTATATTCAAATAAGGAGAGTTAGATAAAGGGTCACCCAGCATTTCAAACCTTTCCCCTGCCAGTTACCACAAGACATTTATCCATAAAGCCTCCTTTACAGATGAGCTTGTTTACTGCTATGATTTACCACGGGTTCTACATTACAGCTACTCTTTCCATCTGCTAACCTGCACTACAGAGAGTGCTATAGCACTTTGTGGTCACTAAATATAGAGTTTGTCATTTGTCCATGTTTTTGAATTCTGCCAAATGGGACTTTATGAATAGCATGATTTCAGCTATTTCAGAGGTTTCCACCTTAAATGGCTTGAAGCTGTAAGAATTATTGACACACTCAACAGGTGCTATGTGCACTACAAGAACAAGATATAAAATTTACCATTTTCTGCAAACTCTCCTATTATGTACACAGGTCAGGGTAAAAATTTCCTAACTGTTAAAAATAATATCTTTGATAGCAAGAGACCTGTCTTAATTTCCTTGCTACAGACAGCAGCTATGGCAGATTGCAATTCATTTGATTTTGATGCCCAAATCCTCTCTTCAAAGCATCAAAAACCTAAACAGTCTAAAGCCAAATGAGCACAACCGATCTCTGGCGAGGTTCTAACATGTGATACCACCCTGACTCCCTTCTCCCTTTCATATTATCACACGTTGCAGTTCACTACAGTATTAATTAACAACTGCTTGTTTATTTTCTTTAAAAGCACACACAGACCTGGATGCTGCATCTTGGAAGGAGATTTATTCATAGGTGAAGCTACCTGCAGGAATATTCTCCGCCGCCAGGAGATGCGGCGAGGTGTGAGCGTGGCCCCCGCAGCATTTAGAGATTCACTGCTGCAGAAGGTTGATGTTCTTTTCTTTCCCTCCCCATCACTGAAGGAAAGAAAAAGCAGATGGGGTATTTAAAATCAGTATTCCTTTTAAGGGGGAAAAAACCTTTATTAGCTCTATCTAATGTATAACCAAGCCTGCAGGAGCATTTGTGGGGAAGCTTAAGAAGGTTTCAAAGCATGCTGTGTGTGAGCTTCACCTTGAATACTGAAGTGCCCAACTGTTTTCTTGTAGCACAGTGCTGTGAAGTTTGCACTATATACCACCAGGAAGCACTCAGAGCATTCGTACAGGGCTCAGCTTTAAGCTCAGAATAAAAGCTTAACTTTTTGAGAAGCTAAGAGAGAAACATGGTAATACTTAGCCTCTAACTTTGACAGAAATGGGTTTTGTTTTGCCATACATCAGTCTTCTGGGAGCGATCTGATGTAAAACCCCTAAAAGCAGAGATGGTGCTCCAGTGGAGCACAACACTCCATTTAGTGCCATTTTCAATGTCATGCTGAACTCACAGGTGACTATTTCATTGGAGATAATGTCCTGCTACCTCATACAGTCTCTTTCCTAAGCTCTAAGAAGTGAATGCTTCACTTGGATAAATGAGGACACATGTCTGTTGTATGAACATATTATAAAGGTAGTATATATTTTTCCCTGCAGAAAAATATTCTCATGAGAAAGCAGAAAATTGCAGAGCACAAAGTTCTGTAAACAATTTCTCTCCTGTGTCTCTGTCTCAGGAGATGTGAGTTTGTTTCTCTTTCCTAGCCAATGTGTGAAGTTTTGTTATCTCTATGATATGGTAAGCATTTCGGAGATTCTTTCGGTACAGAGCATGGAGAAGCAGCTCGGTTCTGTACATGGGGCAGAATAGCCCAAGCTTTGAATAATGGAGTCAACTTTAATAAATCATATTTAAGCCTTCTGATACAGAGTCCATGAGTCCTGTTTCACCGCTCTCATCACGACCATAAATGGTGACCCCGAGACCACACCTATCCTCATGTTTCATCATCTGCAGGAACAGAGACCCTGCAAACAGAGGGCAGATCTTCTCCCCAGCTGCCAGGTAGCAATATAATTACACATTAATTTTAATAGTATCTTATGCTGCTGGAAGAAACAAGGAGAGGATACAGGAAAGCTTTACTGGGAGGACACACCAAGTACACCTTTCTACTGACTAGTGCCAGAGGAAAAGACTTTAGCTTTCATAAGTACTTGATCCACTTCAGAAATACTTCAGAATTTTGCATCTGTGGCAGTAAATTAGGTGCACAGATATTGTATAGCAATGGGCACATTGATTATCTGCCACAAATCCTTCCATGTAACATCAACAGCACAAGGCATAAATATAAGCTTTTAGGAAGAGCATCTAACGGGGAGCTGTTTGTGCAGCTTCACCTTCATCACAGGGAAAACTGCTGTATCAAAACAGTAGCTACACATAAACCTTCATCCTGTAGTAAATTTCCACGCTGTAGTTCAAGGGTCCTAAAAAGTTAGATGAAAGGAAAGCCCAGCATGTTCACTGTGTTTTTAGTGATAAGGCAGTTGCAGGTGATTGCAGTTTGCCAGCTGCAGTCTATCCCCCCACATCTGGCTTGCACAGGAGAGATCTGCAAGGGAGGACTATGAAGCTTCAGCTACAGCAGTCTACCAGCTACACTATCTTAATCAGCACTTCATAACTAAAACTCTGTGATGAATGAACGTGCTGAATTCACCAAGCAAGGACTGGCCTTTTTGGTGGCCAAAGCTGTCACTATGCTAATGATCCACAACAGCTCCCTGATATTTGTGAGCCTGAGTGACCAACTGGACTCACTATCATACCAAGGTATCAGACCTGCCTTCTGTAAGAAAGTATTTCTTCCTGGCAAGAAATAACCAAGTTCACCTACCCAACACAAGGCCCCTGCTCTCCTCTAAGAACAGTGCTACTGAATGACACATAGTCTGAATTGTTCTCCACTCCTGATTTAGCTTCCACAGTGCCTCAGTTCCCTATAGCATCACACTATTGGTAGGTGGTCTCAGTAGATCCCCATGTTGCATTAACCTAAACAACAACTATGACAATCTTCTTTGCCTAACTCTGTATCTTTGATGATGGGTAAACACTGCTCCTGGTAGCCAAAGACAGACCACTTAGACTGTAACACTAATTCTGCTGCTTTTCAGAGGTATTTCAGTCCAACAGCCCTTGGAAATGGGATACTGGCTTTGGATATATATAACTCTAAAAATCTATGTTTCTATAAATAACTGTAACAGAACTACTTCTTACTATTTCAAGTCTTACCTATCATCGCATGCTATAATACAAAAACTGAGTCATTCCAGGGCTTACTAAACAGATGCTATGTAACAAGGGAATGAAAAGTTCTTTTCTACTGCTATTTACAAAAATCTACGTTCAGCTACTGTGCCTCTAGACAGTCCTAGGAATATGTTCAATTTAAGGTAGCAAAAGTCACAGAAAAGTCAGAATAAGAAGATAGCTATTTTTGGATATGAAACTAACCTGTTTATACCATTTGAGTCACAGAGTTTACATTGGGATGAGCTAATCACTTATGCTACCTCATGAAGTATGCAAATCATACACTTCTGAAGACCTGTATTTCTGCTGTTAAATCCTCCTGTCACAAAAATCCCCTATCATTTTAAGCAGCTAATATTAATCACCTTCTCTTTCAAAAAGCTGTCCAATAAGTGATTAGAGGAAAACTTTTGCAAGGCTCAGAAACACACCTTGTCATATTAACCCAGGAAAACACCTAGATTTAGGAAAGGGAGGGGAGAAAGGGAGCCAAGAGAGTTTTTTCATTTCAAGACAGCCAACTCCTAGCTTAGTATCAGATCTGAAGGTGTGAAATAATAATCTACAGAGCAAAAGCAGGAAGAAGTCAGAGTAAAATGGTAGTGCCTTGTACCCTAATGAAAAGATTCAGGAGGTTGGTGCAAAAACCAGTTTCTCTAAACAGGGTGGAGGTAAAGAAAAAAAAACTAGCTATCAGCTCTCACAAAATGAAGAGGTTTATTAATATGAGTGGAGAGACTAAGCCAAAGCATCTCCAAAACAAGAAAAACAACTTCTTAAATAGAGTTCAATCATTGCTACTGAAAAGCAGAGCAGAGTTTTCACTACCACCTGGAGTTTTCACTGTCACTTAGGCAGACATCTTAGGTGAACATCTTCCCATCCACATGGGAAACATGCTGCAAGGTCACCTAGTGGAAGAATAGGTTTGGAGAATAATGGTTCTCTCTAGGGCTACCTACCCTACACTTCTGACTCAATACAGAAACCAAAACATATTTATCAGCTTGTATACAATAAAAAATGAACAGCTGTAAATTCAACATAATGCCTCCAACATTTCAGTCTCTACTCTCATCCTTAAGCTCTTCCAAGCAATAACCCAAGTACTCAAGAGTACAGAGTACTGATCATGTAAGGTTTTATCTCAGGTAACTACATCTCAGTTTCACCCATTCACTATTCTGTCAGAGAATACACAGCATGAAGATGAGACAGCGACTTCAGGGGAAGAAAATAAAAAGGAAAGAAAGAAGAAATCTCAAAAATTTGGTCTGATTACAAATATGTTATTGCTTGGCTTTAATTATGTAAATGTCTTCACAGAACTGTTCTTTAAAACGCTCCCAAAGACTGATATTTAAAAAAACACAATGCTACCCCATTTCTTGTAAACTCTTCACATAATACTTACCTGAATTATTTTGCACTTGAGTCCATGAAAGCCAAATGACTTGTGAACAAGTACTGTTGTTGCTCATGGCAAGACTTGTATTTTTCCCCATTTTGCTTTCATTTCAACTTCTCTTCTTGATTGCTCTAAGTAGCAATTGAATCAATGCAACCTATTTTGCAATTTGGAAGTTGAGATGGTACAAAATCCCTCAGATCAAGTATAGAATTCAACTTCCCAGCACTTAAGCTGGCAGAAACCTATAGATGAGACTAATAGATGAAGCATTTCTCCCATCTGTGAAGAAGAAAAACCAGTTTCTACCAGTTTACACCCCTCTATTGGTTGTCACTCCTGTCGTATATTTTTATTCTGAAAAATAACTTTCTGCTATTTTGTTTAAAGAATATCCTCAAGTATTTTACTTCCTTCATGCAACATGAAGCTGTTAAAAAAAAAAGGAATTTGTTCAAATTCAAATTCATCTTAAATTATACTTGCACAGCAACACAACGAACAGAGAAATTGTGGGCTAGTCAAACCTACACTGAAGACTGCTCCATTTTTAAAAGTGCTGCTTTTGTGTTTATATTAAAAAGCCTTGTTTACCTGTATGTTGACCAGACATTTTTTAAACTGTTATCTGCAATTCTGTTCAATGCTGCACAACACGCTTGTCAAAAGTCAAGATTATGTGAAGACCATTTCCATCCTAGCCTTCTCTCTAGAGAAATGTATTAACAATGCCATAAAAACATTCTGAAGGCACCTGTAAATATTATGTTGATGCCAAAGTTTACTATAGTGTTAATTCCTTAAAGAAAAGAACTATATGGGGGGGTTAACTAAATGATCTTTATGGTCCCTTCCAACCCAAACCATTCTGTGATTCAATAAAACCCCCCTAAAAACAAATAAAAACAAACGAACAAACAAAACCCAACAAAACAAACAAAACAAATCTCATGCCATTCTATAACATTCTCTTTGCATCTGACTGCCACAATTCAAAAATCTTTCTAAAATGAATTCCAACTGAAACTGTCTCTGCTCTTGCACACTGAAGTTCGCCAGAACACCAAGAAAAGCTGCCTGCTGCATCATGTGTAATCTCAAAGCTATATGATAAAGAAGTGAGACTTCACAGAATTTTTCCCCAGTGCAATAGGAATTCCACGCTTCATGAATGCATAAGATTATTACCAGGATTATTCTGGAAAATGCACTGAAGTTTTAATTAGGGTTCCTAACAGTCAAACAGTTTGTAGTCTGCAGATTGCAAAGCACTGACAGACTGTGCTTAATTGCAACCTATCATACACTCACTCACATGAGAATGCTAAGAACACCTCACACTGACCCTACTGGGATAGACGGTGGTCCTCTCTGAGAAAAAGAACTAAAGGAAAAAAAATGCCAAACGAACCAAAGAAGAAACCCATAAGAAAAAACACACTGTAAAAAATGAGAACTTCCTCTCATTCCTAAACCTGATGGCATAACATAAATTTCTAAGTTTTGGTCACTGTCAGTTGGACAATATTTCCTTTTCCATTAGCCACTTGAAGTGATGGATTATCTTAGTGACCCATATCACATCAGCATTATCCACTCAGCACTTCTTTCTGACTATATATTTTGTATTCCCTTCACAAACCCAACTAGATGCTAACAATGCACTCTTGCTACTGCAATTTCCTCACCATGACAGTTCAGGCCCAGTTGCTCCCAGCAAGATCTATAGCTAACGAGATCCCATTTTCACAAGAGTCTCTATACAAATTAAACATCAAATGATATCAGAAATGTGTATACTGTGAAACCTAAGTAGAAACATGGTGGTCTTCTGGGAATTACGCCTTGAAGATCTCCCCACTCCAAGAGTTCAAAACTCCACTAAAATGAAATACACTACCTTGATCTGCCTACATAACCAATTCTAAAAACAGTATCTCAGAAATTTCAGTTTGGAATTATCTGGCTTGAAAATACAATTTTCATACAATACTCAATTGTTCATTCCCCAAACCCAGAAAGCTGGGTTAAATGATGTCCTTTGCCTGTACAAACTGAGCATTGGTTCAGCTTGGACCAACTTTGCTATCTAAAGGGAACATAGAAACAAAGCTGGACTAGCTTTGTTTGGAAAAGACTAATTTGGAACCCAAATTAGAGGTAGTCTATAAGAGACAGGTTTGGGGGTTTTTCATACCTTTGCTTCTTCCCAAATCCTCTTCAACTTGAAGTTATTTGTTAATTCTCTCTAAACATCTCACAGTTAGTATCACCCAGTTAACTTGGTGTTTCCCATTTTCCCATTCCTCATGCACAGGCATCCCACATTAGTACTATACACTCTTCACATTGCTCTTTCTGTATTTTCACATGCCAGTGATCATGGCAACACATGCTGGTTTGCATTCGGCAGAGAAAGCATTAAATTGGCATAACACTCCTAAAATCCATTGCATTACATGTGACAAACCAATGCAGCAGGTTTGCAACACTGCAACAGAAATAGGGGGCAGCTACTTGATGTCAGCATAGAAGCCTCTGGTTTTAACAGGCTTATTTATCCAAAAGCCTGTTTGCCCATTTGCATCAAGAAGTCTGTTAATAATGCAGGAGCACAAGGCAGAGTGGGAGAGATTCCATGTGCTGCATTCCACTGGGAATCCTACTGTTAAGCTAGTGGCACTGGAGAACTAGGCAGGAGGCAGCGCTCTCACCTCTTGGAGAGGTCACTTTCTGAGTGCTGGTGCAACCTTCCTGAGCCCTGGTAAAAGGTTTTCAGGAAAGAGGGGGCAGAGAGAGAGGAGGGGAGACCAGGTGATGCAGATTCACTCTCACTGAGAGCGCGCCGAACCCCGACCACAGGACTGCGCAGGCAACAAGAGAACACAGCAGATGGGTCAGCACAGACTTGGATACAACAACAAAACTACCAGATTAGAGACACTGGCCAAATACCCCATCTTCGCTTACATTAACTTGGTTTCCCAGAAGATAAAATCTACCACTTGCACTCGTGGGCAGCTTCCCTAGGGATATCGATTTTGCTGTTACAGCTGACTTCTATTAAAAAACTTTTCAATGACATTGCAGAGCAGGGAGACAACCTTATTTATTTAGCTTTATTTATCTCCAAAGCAAATTCAGAAAAAAGAATCTCTTAAATGTTCAGAAAATATCCTTAGAAACTTACTTCCAATAATATGAACCACATTGTTTCTTCCCCTGCAGTTTTCTTTTGCTTTTGTAAACAACACATTAGGAAACAGAGATTATTTAAATGCAATATTTCTGGATAAATTTTTGTGAACTAATTAAATTAAGAAAGGTACTCCTACTCCATAGTTAAGCATTACTTAGTAATAGTGACAAGTATTGGATGGGACATAAAAATTAATTCAGTTTCTTTTGCTTAACATTTATGACTAATCCTCAAAAGGAAAGAATGAAAAATCCCAGCCTAGAACCATGCTGCTACAAACTGTTTGGACTAAAAATCTGCTGATGCCACTTAACCAGTGACTTCTTACAAGTTACTACAAAGTAATGTAGTCAGCAAGTCCTTCACTTTGAACTGTCAGGGTTTCCTGTTTGCATACGACACAGTCATTTGGAAAAAAGTTTACCTCAGTAAAGAACCTACTATTTATCTCTCTAGAAACACAATGTAACAAAGGCCAGTTTCTTACCCTTTACTCTCTTCCATTCTCTCAAAACAACGTAATTTTTTTTGCCTTTCTCTACTAGCTGGCGTAGCATTCACGGTGATATTTTAATGTAGACATCAAACAGGTGACAAATTACTATTTAAAGCCATTTTTAGAAAGAGCCCACAAAAAACAGAATTATAGCCAAGCACTGAATCAGACAATAGGTTGGAGAACGTGGTCATTGAACAGAAAACAATTCAGATCATCTGGACCTGAGTTTTGTAAAGGGTTTGGAGTTTATATGGTCACTTACTGCAGGTAGCCAGCATAGAGGAGAAAAAGAAGGCACAACCAAAGAGGCCCACAATGCACTGTGGGGACCTCTTCTGCTGAGTGAAGGAACTCCTGAAGGAACAGTGTTTCATATGTTAATAGCTGAAGAGTCTCCAAAAAGGAAGCAGAAAGAAGTTACAGAGGGAAGCTACAGAGGGAAGTTCTGAAGAAAGGCAAATAGGGAAATCACATGCCTTACAGTTCAGTGGATGTGTTTAATCCTTATGTCCTTTTGCAAGACTCGTCACCAGCTTTAATTCTGGACATACTCTCTGTGAGATTTGACTAACACGGCTACAGACGCTTGAAGCTATTAGTGCCTTTTTCATCCCGGCATAAAATTTTCAGGCTGCCATCCCTGCCACTTAAAGCACTGAGGGCCTCTTTTCCAAAGGATCTGACTAACAAGACTGCCAAAAAGGCTCAGCTCGGAGGAGACCAATAAATAAATAAACAGATTTGTGCTGGCATCTGGCCGAATCATCAATTTGACGGATTGATGCCACCCCTGAACCCCTAATTCAGGGACTATTGAGTTACTGCAAAGTACCAAACTACTCAAAGGCGGAGAAGACAGGCTGAAAATAAATAAACAAACCAACAAACCCCGGAGAAGTGCAGAAACCAACCTGAAGGAAGCTCCTTATGTACTTTGTCAGAAGCAGGGCTGTTGCAGCCTCCACAAGGAGGAAGGCAGGTGAGGCTGGAGCACCGGGAGGGCAGGGGACCGCAGGTGGCTGGCTGGCATGCCCTGACTCACCTTGCCACTTCCACGCAGTTCTGCCGCAGCAGCGGGGAGCGGGCGCTCTGGGACCTCCCGTTCTGGAAGGTGATCCTCCGTCTGGCACTGGAGGGCGGGTGGCTGAAGGTGTGCGCGCGCCTCCTGAACTGAGGGGAGTCCGAGCCTTCCTCGGGAAACGCCTGCCAGGCCGAGGACACGGGGGACGCTGGAGGAGTAGCTGGCGGGGAATCGCCTGGAGAAGTGTCCTGAAAGGAAGTGCTGGCGGAGTAAGGCCTGAGACTCTGTGCCCTATGAGAGCTCTCACTTAACCCACAGGCAGCCAGCACCGGGGCACCAAAGCCTCTCCCCCTTCTGGGTCACGGCCTATTGTATGCTAATTATCACCCAAACCAGACATCCTTTGATAGCTCACTCCAAACCAGCAGCGTCCTTCTTCCAAAAAGGGAAAGCGGAGGGAGGAATAAAACTGTACGCGCAACACAAACAACATACTAATTACTCCAGGCATCCTCTCACAGGGATTAGCATTCCAGCTATCAGACTTGTGTCTCTTTCAGGAAAACACAGGAATGGAAAAGGCTAGGGAAACTGTTTTTAGCTAGTTTCCGCGACATATCGCGAGCATACTTCCTGTACCGTCACAGCGACATCCTGGAAGAGAGACTGTTATTACACAGCCAGTTTATGAGTAACTGTAGCAGGAAAACCATAACAGAATCTTCACCGCCTGGGAAAACCAGTAACCAACCCTCATGTGAGGTAAAACTTTAAAAACAGGAAATAAAAAGAAAGTGAACAGAGTTCCGCCCTCTTGCTACCATACAGCATCCCCAACAGCTGGGCTTAGGTCAAAAATTCTTACTTCCCTAAAGCAACTATTACTTACAGAAAGGATTCTTCACCTTCAGAGCACTTCCTTTTATTGAGATATGACCTTACTTAATTACTTCAGTAAAATAAGGCAGAAACCAGAAACTCCTTGCTTTTTGTAAAAGCGAGGAAAGTGTAGGATAAAAGGACTGGCAATCAGATTAAAGCTGAAGCTTCAAGTCAACATAAACCCCAGCTTTCTTACACCCTCTGCCTCCCAGTGGAAACAACTTTAAGTTTTGTAAGTTGATGTGCTTTGTTCTACTTCCTTCAAATTAAAGCAGACTGCCGTATTTACGCTCCACTGACAGCCGTGTATGAAAAGGCCAGTTTAAGCAAAGCTCCTTACGTACTCTGTCAGAAGCCAGGCTGCTGCAGCGCTCAAAGCTGTCCACACTTCCCAGGCGGCCTCGCACTCTGTTGGCTCCCTGCAAGAAAAAAAGGTAAGAAATTTATTCCGGTCTTTTTCCTCTTTTTCTGAAGGTTAGGCAAAGATGCCAACACCTGCGCAGGTGAACACGGGACAGGTCAGGCATGTAACATGTCTGACATAAGACCACAGGTCATGGGTGAAGCACTGGACTTCACAGAAAGTGACATCTTTAGCTGGCCAAACTGCATCTTCTCCCACATGTCTCCCAGGAGTTTTAAACCTGCAGCTCTATTGTTTGAGGCAAGTGACTATTTTCTGACACTTCTGAGGCAAAGTAGCTATGTCAGCTTAAACAGCTGAGTTCAAAAACTCCAGACTTCAGTACTGTGCACTGCTCCTGATGGATGTCTCTGATACACTACAGTCCCATGAGATACAGTTTATCAATATCTAACCTTTTCAGACAAATTCAGTCCACCTGGCCAAAAGGAGTAAAAGTACTAAAACTGGGGAGAAATGCTCTCTTGGCAGCAAATCCAGCCAAATAGCACCAGACAAGACAAGACTTTCCATTTATAATGCAGATAAACCTGATGCAAATTTGCTAGAAATTTATGCTTAAGGATCTTTGCAGAATCTGTAACAGTCCATTAGTTTCATAAGAAAAGGCAATAGATCCACAACACTTTTGACTACCTTTCACCCCTAATGTTAACTCCCTTGGTGGTGTTTGCTGTTGGACATTTCTGACTCCTGAAGCAAGTTCCTTTCAGTACTTTATCAGGAGAAAAACAGCCTATGTTTTAGGAAAACTATAGACAGAGCTCCTCTTGGTATGCTTGCAACTCCAGGGGAAGTTTTGTCAACATCATCAGAATTTATTTAGCCTACTTTTTCCTGGTAAGAGTTATTTTCAAGACTTAGAGTGCCCTTTAAGTACCTTATCCCAGTTAAGCGCATTACCAATAAATACTCTGCCTGAAGCATCTCACTGAATCTCCCAAAAAACCAAGAGCAAAGTATAAGCTGGAAGTTTCTCACTACCTTTGAAAATGCACACTTTTGGCACTGTAAGAAGGACTTTTTGGTTAAGAAAGAACAACAGGAGAGGTTAGTGCAACATGGAGTGGATGAAATCATCTCAAGAGGTCAAAGAAAGGTTATATTTATTTCTCTCAGGTACCTCATTAGGAAGCCTGTTTTTGGTTCAAACCTCACAAAAATAAGATCAGCCAGAAAAACAAACAAGTGAAATGACATTCCTCTGCAGCTATGTGAAGCCAGGGCACAGAAACCAACATGTTTCCTAAGGCAAGTAGTGAATGGCTTAAAATGTCACTTGATGCTATTTACCTAGCTAAGAAGCCATCCACTTAAAGTGCTCCTAGATTGTGGTTACTACATACCTCTTTCTAACTTTCCTAAGATTCGGGCTGTCTAAGACTCCCCCCAACTTATACTGACCTCTAACGTCTATTTAAAAATTTTTATCTATAAAAAGATGCTGAATGCCACTTAAAAACAAAACAAAACAAAACAAAACAAAACAAAACAACAAATTTAAGTTCTTTCTTGGTCTCTGTGTTACTAAATGTATTTTTAAATAAAGAAGGCAACTTATGCATAATTTTTATTCATGCTCTATTGCATGAATACCATCTGCACCTGGCTTAAGGAGGGGAAAACCCACTATACCAATAGGTATTTATTGCTTAAATACCTTTAAGACTTAACTATGATCTGTTAGGGTTGTTGTAATAGCCTGATGAAGAATAAGAACTATTGAAACAGTCATTGTGTATCACATGTATGCACATAACACACAGCACATCTGCACAGAGACACTTGTATGTACCTGCTTTAAACAAGTAATTAGTGGCTGAGCTGCACTCCAAGTAATTTTTCTTGGTATTGCATTGTGTAACCTTTATGTGGATCTGCAAGGATGAACCCCTGTGTGCATCATGACTCACTGCAACATACTGCTGTTCCTCATCTATTGTACTGTCAAGGTAAAGATGAGATGACCTTTCTCACAATCGCAAACCTGCTTCATAAACAGCAAACTTGAAATGGCCCTAATCCAGATTCAGGTGTCCCCTTCTCTTGAACTCAATCACAGGCTGTGGTAGAGCCTTATAATGTGCAGCATATCTCAGTGGCCCTGGTGAGAAGAAACATACTATACCAAAAAACCCCTAACATCTATTTATAAGAAATTTCCCTTCAGTTTAAGTAGTGTATTTCATCCAAATTACTTTTCCTTGACATGACTGGAGTGCCAGCATGGCTGTAAAAACTTTATTTCAGTAATTACTTCTTTCACAGCCACCGCAGGGTTAGTGACCCACCACTAGAGCTAGATCACTTGCTAGTCACATGTCCCTTAGACGTGGAAATCAGACACATCAAAGGCATGACTGTAGCTGTCGCCATACGATGATATTCCAAACTGCTGAAATTACCCAGATCTTCTGAGTGCCATCACACCAAGTCCCTAGTTCGTAAAATCTCCTACACAAGAGAGGTCAAATTTGACCAGGAGAATTTAATGCTAGTTTCAGTCCTAGATCAAACTGACACCTACCTGTAAGTTCTAAGGATTCTCTCTGGCTAAGAGTATTCAGTTTCCTTTATAGGGAACATCCTACATTTGTAGGTTACTTTATCACATGTCCATGTAAGCTGCAGGACAAGTGCAACTTAGTGCTTTTGAAGTTATATTAAGCAGAAGGAGCTTAATGTCACTGCTCCAAATTATCCCATACTCAGCTCATCACATTTCCTCTGTAATGACACACTGGATCCCAGGCACACAGCCTTCTTCAGATACTTCTCTATATGCCTCTTCTCTGATTCACCCTTCTGAGCAGAGGACACTAAGTAAAGCTTGCTATTCAGACTTCTTTACCAGAAGACTACTTAATGTAAGAGTTTCAGTGATTATCCCCAATTTCACATCATATCTGGCTAGGAACATTAAAATGAAGATCAACTCACTTTTTAAGACTATTACTTTTTATTCCCCTGCAAAAGGAACTTTATTACTAGTTTCTAAAGATTCTTAGTGCCTAATATGGACAATTGTAGCTATAAGCTGCAAGATATTACTTCTCAGAATAGAGAGATTGCCCATATATGCAGGCACATTTATTCACACTTTTCAAAACTAATAACATGTCTCTTTATGGGATCATACAACCATCCAGACTGAATTTTATTCTGAAGCAACAAATCCAACAGTACTCAGCTAGCTCACTTGCCACCTACATTGAATGTTCACTATTCAGAAATTTGTCTTTTTTCCCTCAATATGTGGCCTTACACTAAACTTTCTAGTACAGGTAAGTCACAATCAATCCAGCTGTAACTCTCAGATTCCACAACAGGGATATTGCTTCATTAAGGATTTATTAGACTGTGGACAAAACAAAGAAAAATCTGATAGGTCTTTACTGTCAAGGATATCTGGGACAGCTGATAATAACGAGTTGTTAAACTTACCCTTGAGAAGATATTTTCCAGAGAGCTAGTCAAGGATTTCTTTGCCTTGTTTTTCAGAATGTCAAGTTTAAACCGGCCACCACTGGTGGTGTTTTCTGGAATGGCACTGTTAGAAATGACCTGTTGAAATGAGCAAGGACACTATTCAGCTTCAGCAGTTATTTTTTTAATTATGAAGACTATTTCCAAAGATTAGAGCTGAACCACGTTACATAAAAAATAAAATACCCTTGGTCTTATTAAAAAAAAAAAAAACCCTACAAACACACTACCCTCTTTCCAAAAAAAAACCCAAACAAAACAAAAAAAAAAGCAGTCTTCCAAACAAACAAACCCACAGCCAAAGACATATTCCATCCCAAAGACTACATTGTAAAAGTATACCAATTTAACAATACTGTTGCCCATTTCCTTTGCAAGGTAAATGCACAGTTTAAACTAAAAGCAATGCCCTCTTCATTCCTATTCTTCCTAGATATTATTGCTTGGGCATGGGGAACAAAGGGGAAAGAAAAATAAGATTTATCCTCACTCTATAAGGAAATACAGACATTAAATTAAATGTTTATCTTTCTTCTTGTCATGTCCCCTCAAGTTATAAAACCAAGGCAAGCCAATATAAATTAAATCAGATTTCTTTTTCTGTGCATTCCTTTCTTAATTCTAATACCCATCTTCAAGTACTCCTGAAAAAACCTAGCAGTGGTCCTCCAAGTAATTAAGACAGCATTTGAACAGGCTGGGAAGGGGGAGAGGAATAATACAAAACCAAGCTTTACCGACGGTGCTTCACCAATGTGGATGTGCGTTTTCTGCTTAGTCTCACAGAGCTGACGGAGATGTAAGATCACAAGTTCATTTTCTTCCTGGTCATTGTCAGGCTTCATCTTCTGTCAGTAACAGCAAAGAAAGGAGTTTGTCTTTCAAGTCATTATTTGCTTATTTTTCCTTCTTTTGTAGGTATTCCTTGAAATTAACATACTGATACACCAAATGCCAGAGTGCACCGTTATTATGTCAAATTGCAATTCTGTCTGTGTGCCTTCACACTCCAGAGCAAGATAAAATAAAAACTGAAAAATATTGCAGGCTGTAGAGAGAAAGGAGCCTTACATCCATACATTTTGTTTTCTAAGCTTGTCTGTTACTATACAGTCTTCTAAGTGGCCTAAGGAAACCAAGCCACTCTGTTCTTCAGGAATTCAGAGAGGAGCACAGCCTTTGGAAGCCTAAATCATTGTATACTTCATCCACTAGAATGCATTGGCTTACACCAGAATGTTGTGCCAAAGTAAGTCAAAAAAGAAAAATTCTGAAAATGTCAGACGTTCCTGATACCTGCATGTCCCTCCTGCTCTCAGCCTACTCCCACATCAGTTTCAAGCAGGAAAAACAAAGCTCTGAACAAAAAAATATACTCTATGTAAGAACACAGAGTATCTCAGCAAATTTGGGAAGCAAAAGTTTTCCAACAGGAGTGTATCAGCTCCAACAGCACATGAGGTTAAGTCGGAGCATTCTATTTCTGTATGATTTCTGGTGGAAAAATAGCAAATTCTAGATCAACTACACAACAAACCAAACAAATCAAAAGCACAAATATCTAGTCCATTTCTTCATGGTCTTTTTCAAATTAGGAAGAACAGCTTCTAAGGTATTACCTGAACACGTTCAAAAATGTCTGCTTGCTCATTGTCAGTTAGCGATGACAGATGTCTCTGAATTACAAGTTTGGCTCTTGGTGGATAGAGTCCTAGGAAAAGAATAGAGCATTAAAGATTCTCAAATGATCTCTCAAAACACTTTTGAGGAATATGACAGTAGAAGATATAAACCTGCATTTGAGTTTATACAAGTTAAATGTATGACTTGCATATCCAGTGTATACATTATACAAAATAATGGAGGCTTTGCTAAACCACATGGCTTTTTGTCTCCTTTCTTCAGCAGCAAAAATATAACCACCAGCAGCTAAGTGGCTGGCTCCTGTGTAAAAGGTTGTGCTCCCTACCCCACCAATGGTTTCTGTCCTAATGCCAAGAGATCACTGACAGCTGGAAGCCTGACAACTGTATGGCAAAGGAGAAGGAAAGGAGCAGATCAGGGTTGTAATGGGAGAGATAATCAATACATAGGATACTTGGAAGTTTTCAGATGCTTTTAACAGAAAAATTTAGATGCCTTTCTGCCCCAGGAAAGGATAGGGTAGAGTCTTACCAGAGAACTGAAGACACTTTTAAAAGCAAGAACAGCATAAAAGCTGTAAGAACAAAGGAAAGAATTTCTGATACTCAATAAAGTGCACATTCTGTCACAGAGGTAATTCTAGGAAGGTACAAAAATATGAGTGAAAACAAACCCCTCAAACCAGCTGAAGATTTTTTTCCTTCTAAGGTAGATATCATTCATCGAAAATTACAATCAGAACAAATAAAAGATTTTTTTCAAAATCATGCAGCTTTAGGTTTGATTTTGCTAAACTTTTAGACTGAAAGCAGATGGATTAATAAAAGGGACACTAAAAAAAGTTTTTTAGTCACTAAGAAGAAAGTTTATGAAATTACTACTATAGTACTCTAGTTGCTGCCCCAAGAGAGATTTTATTTTGATACTGGATACTTTTCAAGTTACTTACACTGCCTTACACAGCAGCCTCTAGAGTTTATCATTTACAGAAAACTTTCCCAGATTAGCTTTACCACTTCTGAATATTTGTTGTTAAATCTGGAAACTATAAGTCACAGCCTAGCAAAATTTTACCCCACTAGGATTTTACACTTGGCTTTTCATCCACCAGAGGGAGCCAAGTGGCAAGAGTGACTTTCAATGAATGGGAGAACTGTAAATATTGAGTACCACCATAACCACACCAGAAAATACAAGACTATTTGCTTTTTGTTGCATACTTGCTTTTTTTTTAATTTTTTGCAAGGACATATAGAAGAGTGACTATAAAAATAGGCACCTAACTTTTTTTTAAAATCCTTCTACCTTGTATTAGTTTTTGCATGTGTTCTGGCATACATTTCCAGTGGCACTACAAAAGTTTGTCTATTCATATCTGAAGTCAGGTAGTTGCCTTAGCTTTCTTTATTGGATATTAATCTCCTAATTTAATAATCTATTTTCCCATGATATGACTAGAGTTTAAAGTGTGTGAGGGAATAAACAAAAGGAAGGAAAAAAATAGCCCCACAGAGGAAAGAAAGAACACACAGGAAAGAAAGATCCTTTTTGATCACGATTGTATTTTTATGAGTCATTTTCAAAGCATGCAACTTAACAAAAAAAAAACCCAAACAAATGGAAGGTCAACTGGTGAGTTTTGCTGCTCTGCTTAAGAAAAGTAGGAGGATGAAAGAATATGTATTTATAACAGAAGCTACACTATATTCTGCTGCAGCATCATTACTACTAACATGCCACCTAAATACAGAGAATGCAAAGTGACAGTAAGAACTGCATATTGGGATATTTTTCCCTCTGCTCTTACATTGTCTAAGTTATTCCTCTAGAAAAACCAGCAAACCACAATTAGAAGATAAACTCAGCTGCTACCTTCAATTCTTTCACAAAGTTTGTGCAATGAATGCATAGGGCAGGCCTCACACAGTTTAATCTGCGTCTTGGCATTTTGCAGGGCTGCAGCAGTGCTGAAGGCTTGCTTCAGGGTCAGCATTACCTCATCAACCTACATGGGAAGGAGGGAAAAGAGTATATACACAAAAATACATGCCATGTACATAAAATTAGATTTATAAATCCCATCTCAGACAGGTGTTTTACAATTAAAGAAAAAGACAAAGCAATACAAACCCATTTGCTGTTTTCTAAAGAGATCAAGGTTGAATTCCCAGCTTTCTGCCTTTTCTGTAGATGATCACCATCTTTAAGTTCTGCCAGAAAGTGTAATTTTGATGTCTAACTGCAGCTACTCAAGCTTACTGGGAAAGCACCCACTATTTTAAGAAGCTGCAAGCGAGAATCTTTGGCTTGAATATATGCTGGCTAAATAAAAAGCATTAATTTCTTTAGCTTCAAGTTTCTCCAAAAAACTGCACATGTTCCCTCTTAACCTCTGTCCTCCCACCACTAAAACATTTTAGCACCAACCCCCACAGACCCATCCCTGCTGCCAGACAGGAGCTTCCCACAGCAGTTCACTTTTCTCCTGGATACCAGACTGCCTACCAGCTTCATTACAATCACTGCATATCCTTACGCGCTACTGACCTGCCCTGCAGTCTGCCCTGATCCTTCCTATGCTGCTACCACAAACACAGCAGTGTTATGTTCCCACACACCAGAAAAGCTCAGCTGGTATCTGAGAAAGGTTGAGTTCACAGCATTTATCCACATTCATTCAAATATGCTCCCAGACCTGGCATACAAAGCACTTGGAGTTCCCCTCTCTGTATTTCAGGGGAATAGAATCCTTATTACAAGCTGTTTGCTCAGTCTCAGCATTAGCAAGGAAAGAGGCAGATAGCAGCTTGAGAAGAATTTTAGGAATGAAATCAGTATTCTGCCTCAGAATCAGGTCCTCACTCTGCTTGTTACTTTGTTTTATAAGTGGGAAGAAAAAAACTGAAGTATTTGAGACCAAAATCATGCAGTTTAACATTAAAAACATACAGACTTTTTTGAGGGTCTGTCACTTGGGGGGAAAAGGAAAAAAAAAGTAGAAAAGGAACCTGAATGTAGAAATTTGAACTAGTTTGTGTCCCAGAATGTCTAAGTTTGTTTTGTTTGCTTTAAACCTCACAGTTTTGAGCATTACCAGTAATTTCTGGGTGCTTTCTCTTCTTACCAGTAAAGCAGAACATTGAATAGTCAATGTCCACCTTGCAACATGGATTGCTAAGTTGTTTTAGTTGGCTACAATCCCTCTCCAGTGCAAGATCCACAGAACAGTGCTAAGCATATGGATTATGACTACCCTAAAATCATAAGAACTATAGCACAAACTAGGCTTAGAGCAAATATACACAAGCCTCCCAACACAGCGTGCTTGGCAGTGGAGAATCTGGAAAGTTCTGCCCTGCCACAGTCAAACTGCCACCAGGATCCAAGTGATTGCATCTGAAAGTAGCTCAGGAACATTTATTTCATGTTGCAGTGTGGGCATTAGAATAAGCAAAGAGGTTCATAAAAACATGGGGGTTTTAGACACCACTTAAACCTTTGAATTATGCATGGTCAGATTTATCAATAGGTCAGATGTAATGTTTTCTGTTAGTACAATGACAAAGCTGATTTAATAGCAAGCTCCCATTTTGACAAAAATGCAGCTTCAGCTGCCATTGTACATCTAGAGCTGTTAGCTTTAAAAGTTTTATTGATGTAAATCTATTCACTCTCAAGCTAGTCACTGAATTAACAAATTACATTTTCAGATAGCTAGAAGAGTGATTTTTATGTTTATCTGAGAAAGAGTTAGCAGCTGTTACCAGTGCTAACAAACAGAAACAAACATGTTTCAGAACAGGAAACAGCATCTTTTAAAGTGTCACAGTTTTAAAATAAAAATGGACTAGTAAAAAGTATTTCCTGTAAGCATCTCACACTATTAAGCTATCAGTTATCAGTAAAATCAGTGGCATCTGGAACTTCAGTTAATTGATACATACTACATACAATGTCCAATGTACTTTTTTTATAGTTATATACATCCACAAATACTATGCTTTTCTTCTTCTGTGATCAGATGCTGCTATTTTTTTCTCCTGAGGAACAAAATAGACTACAGGGAAAAAACTAAAGCCAGATGTAGGCTTAAGATACATGTAGGATCAGCCAGTAGTTTAAACTCTACCCTGAAGGGTATGTTTGGGTTTTATCATCAGGTTTGTTACTGATTCAACATATGTCTTTACATGTTTAATGGGGAATCAAGTCTCTCAACAGTTAGATTTGGAAGAATTACAATCAAATACAGAGCCCAAACATGCTCACAGTCCATGTGCACGAACACCCCCATATGGATTCATCTATTTGTTATTGACATCAGCAGGGTAGCAGGATGTAGCTGTGTAAGAACAGAACGCAAGCATTTCCTACTGCAAACCTGCGTATGCACAGCCTTGCACCTGAGCAGATGTGAACACTGAGGCTCAGCTGACACAGCAGAATAACAGAGACTCCTGTACTTCAGGAAATGTCTTGGAAGTGCTCTGATGAAATGGTTAGGATCACTAATAAATACTCACCAGAGACTCACTTGCACACTGGAACACATAGCAAATATACTGGCTTAACCCAGGTTCCACAGATTCCCGGCAAATAAAACCAAAGTGATCAATGTGTTTTATACCCTAAAAGAGTTTAAAAAACAGCATTAGGGGACTATTTTATAAACAGGTTTAGTTTCCAAAAATTTGAATTTTAAAATTTGAACTATAAATGCATACCCCTAATGATCTATTTTACAAGTAGTATAAATATTTTTAAATTGCTTTTTGTATTTCAGTTATATAAAGATTTTTATACAATCAAAACCAAAGTTATACAGCAATAAACCTGGTACAGAATTAATTCCATTAGCAAAACTGGATTTTCAGGGGAGCAAACTGAAAACTGCTGGGCTGTATTTGGAATTGCATCCACAGTGAAAATTTGCTGTTATATGCTCATACTAAAACACAGGACTGGAGAAGTATAGAAGTATCAGGGTAGCAGCAAGCAGACTCTTGCTTTCCTCTAATACATGTTAGNAAAAAAAAAAAAGGGAATGAGTGGCAACATACAGAATTCCAACTAAATTCTGAAATAAATTCTTTGAGACTGAGTTACACACCAGAAGTTTCAAGAGTTACTACACATTACTACTGACACTTTTTTTCAAGATCTTAGTATAACAGCTTGACAAGGAACACTGCCTTGCTAAAAACAGCACTGAGAAGATCAAAGACAGCCGCTTCCTAAGAAGCACTATATTCCCAGTCTCAATTCATGGAACATGACTCACTATTGTTAAAGCTTTTGCCAATGCTTTTATCATCTGAGTATGGTAATAGTAGATTTTCTCCAAATGAAAGCCTAATCCCTCAAGTTCAAATACAACAGAAGTCAGAACATGGCTGCTTGGATCCATCTCCAAAGAAAACACCTATATCATAAAAGAGAGGAGGAGGCAAAGCAACTTGCCTGTTACTACAGAAAACACTCTAGACAAAATTGGAAATGCAGTACCTGACATACTGAACATATTGTCACTACACATTGTTGTTTTTAAAAACCAAATTCCAAAAGTCACATTTGTGCCACTTAAGAGGTGCAGAGGATTGCTAAGATGACACAAATGGCATTAGTTGAACTAATGTTAATACAACTAATCTTGACTTCATTTTCTCATGACATATGAAGTTTTCAAAAGCATAAAATAAAAAAGGTCAGATGTATACACATGTTGATCTATAGAACAGTGAAGTGTTGATCTCTGTTTTGTAAGAAAACGTATTTATTAAAGGTGGTTTGGTGAGATGCCAGTTCTCTCCCTACTGACAGTGCCTGAACAAGTCTGCTGCTGCCTTGACTTCTCAGGCTCCACAGGAGAACATTTGAGGGGGGAGACAGATGTGACACTTGCCCTACTGAAGCACAAATAGGACAGTATGTTCCTAAATCAACAGTATTTCCATTATATTTCTTTAAGACGGTGGCTTTAAGAGGTCATGACAAGAGAGTCAAGTTTTCTGTTGTTCTGGGTTCCCCCAAGGGGAAGGCTGCAACAAGAAAACTTCTACAGCTGTTTGATATCTGAGTTTAAACTGCATATACAGAGGTTTATCATCTATTATGTCTGCTGCATGACAATTATAAGGAGTGTGGATAATTACTTGAATGCAGCAGCTCAACCATGCTTAAGCTATGGGATAAAATAATACCTTTATTAGACCAGACAAAGAGAATTCAGAACGCAAACTGGCAACATCATCTCCATTTCATTATTTGTAAAGCCTGGAAGGACAAATATTCCTAACCCAGAGTCCCACAATACATAGTAAATCACTGCCCTATAAATTCGTAACAGAGGAGCCCTAGGGCTAGCAGCAAGTTCTTAAAGGAAGTACTGATGAGGTTTATGCAATGAGTGTTTAGTCTTGAACAAATTAAGATTTTATTTCGTTTGAACACAGAAGCCCCTCGACTTCTCTAAAGTAACTGTTTTGCATAAAAAGAAAACCCAGTCAAACAAAAACAAACAAACCCCCCCAAGTATTGTGACTGCCTCTTTGAGTTATTCAAGAATGCAAAGTAACAGAAGCTTTGCTCCAAATGAAAGTGAAGAGGTGGAGTGAAAAACACCTCCAAAGCCCAACACACAGAATTACCTGACACTATTTACCATACAAAGTTATTTTCCTGAAGGAAAGCTGGGCCTTGAAGATTTTCCATGGTCTTATTGGTCACCATACTTTAAAGTCAGCAGAAAAAAGGTTGCTTTTTTTCCATGAAAGGTGAACATGGTAGCCTTGACATTTAACTTTACAAGAAATAGTTATGTATTACTGAACATAGCTAGGTACACCTTTCACCATATTCTCCAGAAGAAATGATGCAGGTGAACTGCTGTTTTCCTGAGGGCTTGATTTGGTATTTTGCTCCTTTGATTCTGAAGGCTTTCAGGAACTTACCTACTCAGAAACAGTACACTCAGAGCATCCTAAATGGAGATTAAACTGCTTCCAAAAACATATCCAATACTCTCCCAAAGCAGAACAATTTATACTTTCTTGCTGACGAGTGATTGAAGTTGCTGCTATTACACAGCTCAGACTGATTATTTCACTGATATTTTCTGGACTTTTCTGGAAAAAGAATTCTGTATTTCTTTTTTTCTCCTGCCTATAGACCAGCAAGGCAACAGCTGAAGAACAAATAAGATCTTTTTCTCCTGATGATCTACATACTGCTTCTTATTAATGCTTACCTGAGAACATGAGGAGATATCTTTAAAATTCTTTTCAAACACAACAGATTTGGTATCTGGACTGATGAGGTTAACTTCAAACCTTCCAACCTAAGACAGAGAAAAAGAAGTCTAATATATGATTGTCTTGGGGGCATAGCATTTACAGCAAAAAAAATCAGAATCTTGCCCTTTCTTGTTCACATGGAGTACCTTTTGGCACAACAGCTCACTCAGCAGGAACAAGGGTGCCATGGTGCTGTATGTTTAGTAAGAATATTTCAGCAAGAACAATACACTCAGTTGAATAACAAAAACTACTAGGAAAAAACACAGCTTTTCTTCCCCTCCCCAACTTTTTTTCTTCAAGTTATTATAGTCCAAAGATCACGTTTGACAGACAATACTAAAACCTTTAGGAAACAATGTGGGTAAATTAAAAGCTGAAAAGAAAAATTGGAATTCTTGGTTTTTAAGTTATACCATAGATTAGCTGAGAAACTAAGATGATACGTTTTGGTTTGTACTAATTCCAAATGAGAAAGAGTAGGTTCTGTAGCAAACTACCTTTCAGCTTTTCCAAACTGCTTCTCAAGCCTATGGAATTTATTCTACAGACCTCAGAGATTTTGTCAGCTAAATCCTTTTATTACACAGTGATAAGCTGTGATCCTTAAAACAAATGGAAAGACAAAATCCAGGAATTTAGCCCACTGTTATTTTAAGGTCCAAAGATACAAAGGTATTTTTGACAAATCATGAAGCCATACTGGATCCATATTACTTATCTTGCAAAACTTGTCCCAGACTGCACAGGGGAAGAAGATATGGTACAAAACCAACAGGAATTCCTCATCCTAGAACACACCTGGAACAACATTGTCCTGTTCTTCTCAGAATCAGAGGGTTGAACATGACTGGGTGCACTTGCATGTCTTCTGCGGGACTGTATTTTCAGGTTTGTGTCGTGAACCCTTCTCTGCATCACTGCAGTGACACTGCTGCACCGGGAGCGAAACTCCTGCTGCTCGTCAAAGCCAGAGTCCTCTAAAATCCTCTCTGGAAAGGAGCCACGAGTGCTGGCTAGGTTGGTCAAGTTGGTCTGGCTGCCAATTGTAAACATTGCAGCATGCCCTGAAGAGCTGTTTGGGCTGTCCAGCTCCTCAAAGGGGCTGTCCAGAGGAGAAGCTGGCACATTTTCTTCACACAGGGGCAAGTCCAAACTCGACTCGTTATTCCGCTGCTCGTTTAACAGTTTCAGGCGCTGGCGCTCATGAAGGCTGAATTTCTCTATGCAGTCGTCAATCAGTGTGGAGGGAGCTTTCTTGTGAGCCACAGTCACCTTTCCACAGTACAAGACCTCAAATTTCTGAGAGTCATAGAAGGCATCTTCACTGTCCTTACTTGGTTTGGCATCTTCTTTCAGTGCTGCTTTAGAGACTTGTCTTATGCTGCTGATGACATCAGGAACCTAAGGGGACAGTGTGAAAGGCCTTTTTAGTAACCACAAATGAGACAGCAGAGACAGTGATGAATCAAGCAGTTGTTAAGGTAAGTATTTACACAAGCTATTTCTCCAGCAGAGTGCCACAAGCTTCTTAGCAAAGAATATAAAACCAGTCAAGTCCAAATTCTGTATGGACAATTTATGCAGTGGAAGCAGAGCAAATAATTTCTATTTTTTTTCCTGGAATGTCTTCCAGTACATAAGGTTTTAAATTATCAGAAGGTCAACTGGCAAATGTTCACATTTTTGTTTGTTTCTTTTCACAGAGACTACCTTCTCTTTTCCATTGTCCTCTGCCCACATTGGCATGTTCTACCGCTGTATTCTGTAAATGGCCATCACTCTTCCTTTTTTTTATTTTGTAGAGCCACTTACTCTATTCTTAAGACTGTTTCGGGAACAGTTTTGTGGAAAAGACACCAGCAACCTCCATCAGTTTCAACTGACAGTTTTGGAATAGAGGTAGCAAGCATATTTTAGCATGGACATTTTATTGAAGTACCATGTACAACTGCATTAGGTCTCACTTATTATCAACTATAAAAACCTTGTCCCATCCATCCTATGACACAGTTCACCTTAAGGTCACACTTCCCTGCAGCCATTGTGCAACTAAGCAGCACACACAAATCTCTCTTCTCCTCTGCACAGACCCCTACTATACCTCGTAGGGCCAAACTGCACATGTCCAGAAGAAGCTCACAATTTCAGCCCTGTATCTCACAGTCTTTCAAAGACACGTGGTTATTCCTCCATTTTATCCCAGTCACCCTGGGAGGAGTCTGCTTTCAGTACCAACACATTTAATATGCGAGTTCATTTTTCATTTTTGGCTTCACAAAAGATCTGCAGATCAGAGTGGCAATAGTTGCTCTTTTGACAGTACCTATTCTTCTAAACCATACCTCTTTCCCACATGTCCCATTTTCTCTAGAAGTACAATGAATGGCATCACATTGAATTCATTGGGGAAGTTACTAGTGACAATGAGATAAAGAGAGAATATCAATCCTATTTTCTTTGCAAGAGAAATCAATTCTCAACATTCAACTAATCCAATATAATCAATCGACAGCTTATTCTATACAGCTTCCCACTATAATAGCTGACATTTTTCAAAGAAATTTTCTATTAAAAGAAGGTAACTTAAAAGTCCCACCTTAGTAAATAATCCATGCCCCTACAGTATCTTTCTTTCAGTCACATGATACCAGCTGAAGCTTGCTACTGAGGCAGCAATCTCATATACCAACACTTTTGCAAGTCACAGTGGAAAAATTACCTCATCTTAATTCCCATCTCCCATTACACACTCCTCATCCCTTGGGCATTCAACTCAAATCTGCTTCCAGTTCATTTATTGCAAAATGAAGTTCAATTACCCTAAGGTCTGCTGACCATTTGGCTTCTATCCCTTTAGATGTCACCATCATCTCAGCTTTCAGTGAGGCTAAATGCTAAGTCTAGATGTGACACAGATATGAGAGTGTAACTCTTCTTCTCCCATTCTCAGTACCGGGCTCCTTTACCATCACCCAAGGTGCATTTCCTCCCAGCCACGGCAGCTCAGCTGGACAGGCACATCCCTCACTTTGCACTTGCCTGTTTGTATTTCAAGAGGCAGCTCTTTTTCCACTGATTGGCCTCTTGTTCTCTCTATGCCCTGTGCTTAAACAAGCTCTAGAGTTTAAATTCCTTACTTCTCTATCTTAACAAAATTCACAAACTAGCTGTTTTTTAATTAAAATTTCCCTTTTTAGATCCCAGAAGCTGTTACAGGGCAATTCACATATATTTCTATTCAAAGTACAGTGACAAATGCATACACTTTACACACAATCAACTAGTGTACACTGTCAGCTGTCTAATCAGCAATTTAATTTTTTTTTTACAGTGCACCATCACTTCTGCTCCAATAACTGGGTTTTGCCTCCTGCTCATCACCTCTAAGACAAAATGGATATCCAAAAAATGGATATTCCTAAGTCTTTCTAAAAATACTCAATAGCCTCCTAACACATCCTTCCCCTCTCCCCATATCAGGAAATAGGCTGGAGATAAGACACTACCAATTCTATCCTAACAGTAATAGCCATCCATTCCCTCTTCTGTCAGAGATCTTCTTCACAAATGCAGTTTTAAGTAATTGCAATTCTACTTAGAAAAACCCAACATCCCAAGTATCCTGCTGTTTATCACTTTTATTTCCATCTTTTCCAGACTGAGTATGCTCTTCAGACACTAGTATTTAAGGGACAATTGTTATTTCAGTATCTCTGCTCCTTAGAAAGCTTTTTAAAACATAAATTTCTACAGTATTTTCACTTGTGCATACAGGGATCTTAGCATTAGAGCAGAGGTTTCAGCTCATGCAGCCTAAACAATCCTTATTCCCTGCTTTGTTTAGGTAAACCTTTTACAGACTATTTTTTTGGGTGCTTCCTCATCAGCTTCTTTTTTTTTTCAACCTATAGACAGAACTAAAATAAAGTATCAAGGTGAACATTTTGAGACCTGTTTAATTTCTAAAGTTATGAATAGTTTTCTTATATACAGATGAAGAGAAAAATGATGTACTGCAGTACAGGGATGTCACAGTTGATAACTAATATCTGTTAGACAGCCCAGAAACAGTTCCAGATGCTTGTTGGTTGTTTCATGGGTACTCTCAGTAGCATGGTGTAAAAAACAGATTCAAGTATAACATTCAAGACAGATAATAACATTGCCAGGGTATTAGTCATGCACATGAATTTTGTTGGTTTTTACTATATAGGAGTAACTGTGTGCTGCTGCACTCAATGACTGACAATGTGCCAGCCTGTCCTGTTAGACCTCACCCTCTTCACTCCCAGAGTGACACTTTCTTATCAAGAACCAAGAGCTAATTCTGAGATGTACCTGATCAGAGTACAGTATTTTCATGTAAAGATTTGACTTGGAGCAAAACCCCTAAGTGGGATCAAGTGGAGTCTGAACAACAGCTTGCATCTGTGTTTCCCTGAAATGCAAGATACAGGAAAAGTTACGTAATTATCAAGCATACATCCCAGTATGGCTTTTCACACATTTCTTTGACATATACCATTGGGTTTTGACATCTGCCTCCTCTGTGCATCAAGAAACCCCAGTCATAGAAGTTTCACCATCAAAGTTGTGTAACTACTTTTTTGGATTTGGATATTAGCTTATTATCTCTTAATGTCAAAATTGCAGGGCAAAGTTAGACAAGATAATAAGCAGAATGGAGCTTTTAAAATACTAAATTATCTGGATGAAAATTCTTAACTACTTTTAGAAATCAGTTTAAGAATATTAAAACAACAGACTCGTGAAAGAGTCAAACTTAGTAATGCATTTACAAGTTCTAGTATTTCCCTGCACAAGTCTCATTAAATTAAGCAGCCAGAGGGGAGAAGTGGGATTCTTTCTCCTGAAACCCACAATCTTCCTGGACATCTATTATCAGCTGTTACAGTAGAGCAAAATTAAAAGGTTAAATGAGTTATTGTACAGGTGGTCAGTATTCACCTGAACATAAAGAAATTAAATCCTTAAAATGTTTAAGCAACTGATCTATTTAACACACTCAGATTATTTTTTGTCAAGCCTTGAAGACAGTTACCTCAAGAACAAAGACTGGATTAGACAGAGCTACACAGTGTATTCTCAGGGTAAGAGAGGCATACTTCCAGCCCAAACAAACCCTGTTCAAGAAGACTTAATTCTCCCACACTTTGCCTCTCCCAAATCCCATGGTCTAGGGGCCTATCATCTTTTTTCCAAATATTGTTGGACAACGAAGGAAATTACTGTGTTCAAAAGGGAGTTGCACAGGGCTTCTCAGTCCAGAAAGGTAGGAGATGATGGTGCAGTGCTGGAACAGCAGTTCTCAAATGTAGAAACATAATATAGGGCACATTCATAGGTTTTATTCATGAAGTTTCCCTATACTGCTGCATAGCAGCAGACTATTTCATGAATCATAACAAGGAAATTATCCCCCACTCCCAAACATTTATTCCAATATGCTGGAACAGCACACAGAGCTTTCTCTAATGCAGCAGTGACCTCATGCTTAAACAGTGACAGGCACACTGAACCTTCTCAGGTATTGATAACCTGAAACCAAACAAAATGGATCTGAGAGCTTCAGGTGAGCTTTCTTCACCCCCAGGACGTCAAGTGCATCCACGCCTATCAGGAAAAAAACAGCAGCATATATACTTTAAGACCCTTGAAACAGTGCTCATAGTAACTCCTCGATCTCTAAACAGAGCCAAAAGAACTCAAGAGCAGAGATCCTTCCTCAGGGCCTGTTCCAAACCATACCCCCAAATGCAAGAGGCCAATAAGACAAGGATAGACCATGGCTACTGTAAGTACAAAACTAAATTTGTGATGCTAGTTTGGCTCTTCAGTGTGAGCAACACTACAAAACTTGGTTGAGAAAAAAGAAACCAAAAAAACAAACCCCAATACCAAAACCAACCAAACAGGACTATGGGTTCAGAGGCAAATAGTAAGTGCTCTATAATGTCACTGAAGAGGCAATATTTCCCTCCTACAGGGAAATACATTTGATCTAACAAGAGTAATTAAAGAAAAAGAAAAAAATAAAGAAAAAGAAAAAAAACCCACAACCCCACACTTGGGAACCCAAATCATATTTGTTATTCACATCTGAGCTGCCTGAGATTGTATGAACCAGTCTTCACCCAAACAGATCTAATTTAATACATGGCGATTCAGTAACGAAAAGTTAGCTGTACTTAGAACAGACGGCACTGGCCAAGCCCTGCACTACCTACAACTAGATTCTGCTCTGAAAAAAAAACATAATAAGTAAAGCCTGACACTGACACAAAATTTAACACAGGCAGTAGAGTTCTGATAGCTGAAACTAATGACAGCACCCATTTTAGCCAGATAATGCCCAATCTCGTCTACTTGTACCACACACCTATGATCTTGGTTAGAGACCTTTTGAGCTACTGCACCATATCAACCATTTGGCCAGATAGTGCAGAATAAGGTGGCAGAACTCAGCTAATTCCTGCTCTGCAATTCAAGGATTAGATCTAGTTTTGTTCCTTGTGACTAGACCTGTAACAGTGTAAATTCATAAAGGAGAGCAAACATCTTCCTCATGGATTAGTAGCACACTGCACAAAGGGCATGTGATTAGTACTGGCAATAAATATTCTACTGTACATGAAGCCACTTCACAGTGTTCTACACAGAATAGTATCTTCATGCTGGAAAGAAACATCACTTTAACTGATACAAGGAATGCAAGGTCTTTCATCTGACTAAAGTACTAAAGTACAGATTAAAAACAAAGGGAGAACTGCAGAAAAATAATTACCACCAAATTCATCCCATGTCACGTAACTGAGGTTTTGTTAAAATTAATTCCAACTGCTGCAACCCTCGAAACCTCAAAACCAGAACTTCAGTTATGAGTATTTATCATCAATATCTTTAAGTTGAAAAATAGGTAGACTGTTAAGCCTACTAAATCATGCCTGATGCAGCACAATAGCAGAACATTTTGTCACAATTCTAGAAAGGGCAGAGCATCTCCACTGTAACACTACATGCTTTCTTGAACAGCAATGACAAAAGTGGAAGCATTAAAAAAAAATAAATAATCTCTCTGAATTTACAAAAACCTCCAGTGAACAAAATTGGATGTCCCCTTTTTGTTGGAGTGATAACTTTCAAATTGCATCCCTCAGTAATTACTGAGCAGTGCTTTCAATTTTAATCCAAACTTAGAACTTGAATGCTATGAATATTGCAAAAAAGAACAAAATTCGCTGGCTGGATTCCATTATTTCCACAGATGAACAGAATTTCACTGTGCAGAGAAGCTGCAGCTCTTCCTAATTTGTGTCGAGCTTCCACATGGAAAATTTCAGTCTGGAATTTATTAACACAGCAAAGCCCCTCTTCATACCATAAGGCTTATAAACATAAGTGTGACTGTGAAGTACTAATCTAACAAATCATAAACATGCCTAACAAATGTGGTTACTTAATGACAGCATTTCTAGCAAGGCAATTATTTTCAAAACAAGGAAAAAGCTCAACCCCTCTCACTCCATCACCACACAAAGTGCAGTGACGGGAGATGAATGAACTTCACACACACACGACGGGAGCAGTCAGTACCTTCTGGTGTGAGATCCAGCTCAGAAGCAGAGGCATGTCCAAGTAGAACTGTCACCAAACTTTAGTGTCACAAACACCAGGACTCAGGGAAAGATTCCCAGGATAAGCGAGTGCAGAAAGGATCCCCCCTCACAAAGGGCTGGCAGTGCTGTCACTGCACTTCCTCGGGCTCATTTCATAATATCACAAGCAGAGCCAGAGATCCGTGCAGCAGCCGTTATTCTTCAAAAGTCAAGTATTTCCTGACCTAGGGCTGGAAGCATCCGCACTGCCTCGGATTTGAATAATGCATCCCACTCATAATCAAGCTATGTACACTTAAAAGCAAACAAAAGAGAAGCAGGATACTGTTCAGAAATCAACCCTGTGCTTTGCGAATTACTGGGAGTTTGATATCTATCAATAAGAATGCAACACAATGTGAGAAAAAATGTGGAGCAATTGGAACAACTCTCCTTTCAGTTAGTGTTAACCTGCATACCCACAAGATAGGAGAACCCAGCCACAGCAGTGAACAGAGACAAATTAAGCTGCACGTTGTATCCTGCTATGTACCAAACATTTGATGGGAGGGGGCAAAGTTCTTATCTTAAAAAAACCACAGCCAAATGCCAGCCAAAGTGCAGATATCCATAACTATTCTCAACTAGAAAGAAGGGTGGGGGAGGGAAAAAATTGTTTGCCTTTAACTGCTATAAATGTTTTTATTGCCACCCAGTTAGTCCAGCACTGATCATTCAGACCTGTTGTACTTGTAAAACTGCTGCATTCTGCTGCTTTCCATTCCAGTGACAGTGCTCCACTTAACAGTTTTCACCATTAAAAATGCACCTTTCCAATAAGGAGATAAAAGACCAGGTCAGTGTGATTCAACTTATGCAGTCACACAAGCAATTTGCTGACTTTGTTTATGCTATAGGTGTTTAGAAACCAGAACAGAAGAATCTGCCTCCATCAGCTGACTTACTGCTGAAGGAATACTGACTATTTCCTTTTTTTTAAATAAGGAGGATTTGTAGCCAAGAGAAATGCTATCACTAAGAGAAAGGAGCAACAGCCAAATTACTAAGCATTTCTATAACCCATCTGCACTTACTGTACAGTCTAAAAATAACAGTTTAGAAAACTCCAAGTCAGGTTCTCAGCAGGCAGTAATAAGGATCTGCCATCAACTCCAATTCATTCTGCTGCACGTCTGGGTTAACACAACACAAGCCCAGTAGCAGAAAGCTGGAGCACAGAGGCTGGCAAAGAAAGTTTCAGTGAAAGCAGTTTTTGGAGATTCAAGCTAACTGCCATCTCTGGCAGCTAGTGCTTTCACATTTCTTCTCTACAGGCTCATGAATTTAGCCAAAGCTTAAAGCATCAGAAAACACTTTAAAGGATTGCACAGAGGAACATTAAAGGATTGCACAGAATAAAGTTTTGCTTTCAGGAAACAGTCTTCCTCCTATTTGCTTGGCTTGTATTTTTCCCAGGTGACTGGTCAGGATCCAGCTAGGTTTGCTTCTACAGAACTGCTACAGAGCAGTGCATGTATTTTACTGTGACATTCAGCTTCATGACACATACTGGGGAGATCACTCCTGCTGAAGGATAAACTGAAGACTACTACTACAGCACCCTAAAGAGAGATCTTTTTTTTTTTGATAGGTAAGCTAAAATAAAATTAAATTAAATTAAAATAAATAAAACTAAATAAAAAATAATTAATACTTAATACTCCTATGGAAGCATTACAGCAGTGTATCAAAGAACTTGGGAAAACCAGTGACAGCACAGCACAAGAGGAGCAGTGCTTAAGCAAGGAAGGTTCTTGCACTCAGCACTTTGCTCCTGTGTTCAGGCCAGTCAGGCTTGACGTTTTTTCACCTTTCAGACACAGCTCACATTCACTCAGCTGGAGTACTCTGCAACCCACAGAAGTGTCAGTACAGAGGTCTCATGACGATCCTTATGCTCCTGAATATGTAGATTAGTAAAGCAATTAATCTACCAGTTTTATACTTTGAGCATATGCAAATTTGTTTCCAAGCTTAGGACACAGTTCCCAGTGAAAGACTTAGCAAAGTACAGCTTGCTTGGAACAGCAGTTCTCCTTAAACTTTTTTAACCCAAGTTATTACAAACTATAAAAGCACAAATTCAGATATTAGCTAGGAATTTTCTCCTGAAAACTGCATTTCAGCTTAACTTTGCAGCTCTAGTAAGAGATTCATTAAATATGTTGTTTTTAAAACTCCATCATGTTTAACACATACCCTATTTTTAAAAGGGCTTGCCTAAGAAGATAAGGCTGTCACGTGGACAGTCCCAAACAATTAATGCATTCTCTGCATTCATTTCCTTTTGAGGGTGGGGGGGAAAGTTGGAGAGCTCATTGAAGTATTTTGCCCTTTTATGGTCACTGCTTCTCCAATACAGATCAGAACTTCATTTTAGCAGATTTATAGTGGCAATACTGAAGCAAATGCTCCATGCACCATGTTTAAGAAGGTGGCAAATTTTTAATTCTAGTTTCAGATAGAAGTTCTCAAGATTTGAAATTTAAAATATTGACTAACATGTTGATTCACTATGAAATGAACACACTTTCGTTCACCCCTAGCCAAGAGCTCAAGATTTCAGGACTCCTACAGGACAGATCATGAAGACTCCTAAAGTGAGTCTCATGCCAGATTTAGTTAAAATGTACCATGATGTCCATGGATGACACCACTTTAATAACTCATTTGCTACAATAACAACATTCTTCTACTATCACTGAAGAAGATGATGATGGAAATTGGTTTAATTCAGTGCTGACTCTGGGAGATGGGATTCTATTCAGTCTAGCAGACGTGGGTGGGTATACTTAGTCCAAAAAAGTCAGGCACTACAAATAACTTCTCGCTCCCTTAATGAGGCTAGAATTCCTCAGCGACTTGAAATGAAGAAGTTAGTTTCTTTTCCTATTTGATGTTTTCTCACAGACTCTCAACTGCAGTGGGAGGTTTCAGACTACAAACTCTACTTAAAAAAGGCTCTGCTTACAGAAAGTTGGACACCAAAAGCAGTGTCAAGCAGCAGGTGATACTGTGGCAGAGAAAAAATGTTACTAGTGGGTTCAAGGCTCTTTTTGTCACAAGAACTGTGAAAGATAAATGCACATGATTCATCAATGTGGACATAGTGTAAAGAAAACAGGTTGCAACCTAGTATCATTTCAACAGCTTTGCCACACCTGCAAAGTAATGTTCAATAGTTTTCTAGTACTTTGGAAATACACACCTGCACATGTTCCATCTTGTCTGCTAATCTCACAGTTCACAAGAGCAACTGCATTGTCTTGTGACAGTATCAAATGCCTGACCAAGCAGTAGCACAATTAACTCTTCCTAGATAACAACCAGCAAAGAACCCAAGCATAAACACAGCAAGGAAGGATTTCAAAGCCATACTCATCCAGATGCTGAATTGCAGAGTGCTTTGAAATGAGGTGCTGGGAACTTCCACTTAACTAGACTGCCTTCAACACCAAAGTCTTGAACTACCACTTCACCTAAGAGTCATGGCAATAATGAATACTACACATAAAGGCAAAGTTAGCACAGCACAAAACACTAAATACTACTCTCTCTGGGAGTCACATTAGTCTAATCTTGGCAATCACTAACTGTTTAAAATACTAAGATTTCATCAGCTGGTTATGGTAGCTGTAAAGAAAATGAAATCATTAGATAGTTACAGTGTTCAAATGTAAATCCATACAGACACAGCTGGATGGGCAAGTATTTAAAATTTAATAGCTAAAAGTAATTAAATGCATTGTCCTTTTACATTTTGACATAGAGAAATTCTAAAAGAGCTACAGACTTCCTGTTACTACTACTAATAATAAAACAAAAAAAGAAACCAAAACAAAAACAACTCACAAGACCCAGGGGCAACAGAAAAGAAAATGCTTTCCCAGAAAGCTTTGATATAAAGGAGTCAATAAAGTAAACAGAAAGTAAGGACCTTTCAGAGAAACAGCTTTATAAGGCAAGACTCTTGCACCAGTGGTGACATACATAAAGAGTAAGCTAAGGGCGTGATAGAGACCCATGAGACCATTTATATATATTTCCAAAAAGTCTGTGAGAGAATTTTGTTTTGGTTATGAATATGGGTTCTACAAAACTGAAGGGAAAAAGGGAACAGAGAAGCACTTAATCACTGTGTAAGTAAGAAAGCACAATATGTATATAGACTCAAGATGAGTGGGAAGGAGTTGTTTCTGAGCTCATCAGGGAGGTTCTACTCATTATTTTAGGTAACATTTTCATATACATCAGGTAAAGTAACTTTTGCACTGCTTCACTAACTGCTACTGGTAGATGCTACTTATTTCAGTACTGCTAGACTTTATTTTCTGAATTTATTGTGCCTGGTACATGCTAGGTATTTCTGCACCTGCACCAGCAGCTGCACAGCACTGCCTGACAGCATAAACAGTAGAATTTTTGGAATTGGCTTAAGACCACATAGCTAAGAAAAATAGCTAGGCTGCATTAAGTAACTGCAGCTAACTTTTTGATAACAATATTCACAGGAAGAGTAGCATTGGCTTAATGAAGGCCTAGCAACACAATGACAAATTAACCCAGGATTTCTGGAATTTCAGTTCATTATTAATGCAGAGAAAAGCCCATACTGCTTCACCTTCCCTAGGAGCAACTTCATTTTAGTAGTTCTACTAGGTTTGCATGGCAAGGTTTTGGCAGCAAAGGGGACTGCAGGGGTGACTTCCTGAGAAGTTCCCAGAGTTTCCCCAGTGTCCAACAAAGTCAAGTGTCCCAGTGTCCAGCCAGCTCCAGGACAGACCCACCATGGCCATGATGGTGGTAGCCCCTCCAGGATAATGTATTTGAGAAGAAGAAAAAACCTGTGCAATGACAGCTAGGACAGAAAAATGAGAACACACGAGGGGAACAGCCCTGCAGACACCAAGGCCAGTAAAGAAAAGAAGGGCAGGAGCTGATCCAGGTGCCAGATTCCTCTGCATCGGGTGGTGCAGACCATGGTGAGGCAGCTGTGCCCTTGCAGCCCATGGAGATCCACTCTGGAGCAGAGATCCATCTCCAGCCCTTGGAGGACGCTACACTGGAGCAGTGAAAGATCAAAGGAGACTGCGACTCCATGGGAAGCCCATGCTGGAGCAGGCTCCTGGCAGGGACCTGTGGACCCATAGAGAGAGGAGCCAACAGTGGAGACAGTTTGCTGGCAGGACTCCAGCAGGAGACCCATGCTAGAACAGCCTGTTCCTGAAGGACTACACCCTGTGGGAGGGGCCCACACTGGAGCAGTCTGTTCTGAAGAAGTGCACCCGTGGGAAAGACCCAGATTGGAGAAGTTGGTGGAGAACTGTCTCCTGTGGGAGGGACCCCACATTGGCACAGGAGAAGAGTGTGAGGAGTCCTGCTCCTGAGCAGGAAGGAATGGCAGAGACAATGTGTGATGAATCCCCATCCCTGTCCCCTTGAGTTACTGAGGGGGAAGAAGGTAGAGAAAATTAGGAGTAAAGTTAAGTTCAAGAAGAAGGGAGGGGTGGGGGGAAGGTGTTTTCAAGATTTGGTGTTCTTTCTCATTACCCTACTCTGATTTGACTGGTAATAAATTAAACTCAAGCTGAGTCTGGTTTGCCCATGACAGTAATTGGTGAGTGATCTCCCTGTCCTTACCTTGACCCACAAGCTCACCCCAGTCCAGCTGGGAATGAGAGGGAGGATTTGGTGGGTGTCTGGTGTCCACCCACGGCAGCCCCCCACACCAGTACTATTAGGCCACGTTAGCTGGATCCCTGTATAAGATACGTTCCCTGCTTGTAAAAGAGAAGGGCAGCATAGACCCATTGTCTAGGGCTTGGTAAAAATACACTTAGATGTAACATGGCAAATCCAATCATGTGTCTCCTGTTTGGCCTGGAAATAGAAACTCTTATTTCTGGTCTGATGAGCGAGGGATGAGAAGGGAAGAGTGATTTTGTCACTGACACAGTAGTGTTCTCATGACATTTAAATAAGTTATTTGGAAAGATAATGCAAATCCCATCCACTTCAGCTTACTACAGGAGTTTCTTTATAATTTCACCTAAGGTATTACTTGTCATGCTCAGCTGCCGTCAAAGCAAGATAGACCTTCAAATAACTTAAAGTTTCAGAAATAAGTATGTGAATTGTTCTCTCATAGAAGTCAACAATCCTCTCTGGACTGAGGAAATTAAAACTCAGTTTACCCACAACTTTGTCCTTCTACAGCTTATTTTTTACTTCCAATAGCTCAGATTATGAAAGATTTCTCTCTGCAACTGGAAGTCAGTTTGCTGGTGAGAGTTAGCAGTGAACATACAAACTATTAACAGAAACCAGAAAAAAGGTCTCCTAAGCAGTGAACTTCATTCCTCCTGCTCATCAACTCTCTCTCCCCTGAGGGAGCTTAGTTGATCTGGGAATTATCTACGTTAGGAATCTATTCTTGGTTATGTCTGAATGTCCTGTTCTCACTGAAGTCAAGGCTGAAATTTGTTTTGCAAAGCCAGCGAGGAAACATCGTATCATGAAAATTAAGCATATTTTTTAACCACCTCTTCTGTGACTCGCAGCATCCAAACCTGGAAGACAAGGTATGTCTTTCTCTGCTGGGATTCAAAGTATGCCTTCCAGTTTCACCTGTGACACCCGCAAGGGCTTCCAAAACAATTCCGTACATTTCTACATGGTAGATACTGGTAAACTTCAAGGAGAAACAACAAAATCTCAACTTCAAGGGTAATCTCAAGTGTGATAGAAATACACAACACTAGTTAGATTTATTTGTTCTCTTGGGAATTTTTAAACCATCTGGCATAGTCCCAAGTGCTGTAGTTTCTGTTTGTTCAAGAGCTCTCAGGGAGCTGAAGCTAGCGCAGAACACAAATTGGATCATTTCTGTGTTTTTGCTCCTGTAAAAACTTAACATCTTGCATCAATTAGGTAACTTTAAAAGAGTTATGATACAATGAAGCAGGTTTAACAGATTCATACCTTATCAAGAGAACTTTATCAGAACTTATAAGAGTTCAGAAATTAATATGGACTTCAGCTAGAAGCAAAATCTGAAAACTGCATAACTGATTCAAGAAGCCTAAATATACTAACATCCCCATCCATATTTTTTCATAAACAGAAGTCAAGTCCACCAGTGTGTAAATTTTTTTGTTTAGGTTTTGTTTATTTTTTTAAGTGGGGGAGACCTTTATGACAGGGTTATGAACCATTGGAACAAACAATGACAAAATCATAAGTGAATGTAATAGGAAAATGTAAGAACAGGCATGTTTGTTCCCAAGTCCAGTACTGGGTATGTACACAGTTTCAAAGTGCCAATTGAGAGCAGCTTTCTGCAGTGTTACAACCTGCCCAGCTGAGGTTGCTCCCCAGTGCTTGAATCTCCATCCCATAAAGAGATTTTAACATCCTATTTTCTCTCATGGGAACACTGGGAATAGCTACCTCAGACTTGGATGTTCAACTTAATATCACACTAAACGAACTGCACCCCTTCTATCCAAGCAGAAGAATGAAAGGAACCATTTTATGCCATTTATGCTTATCACAATCCTTGTTCAATCTGCTGGACTCCTTCAAAGATGCATCATACATAAACACCTGTCTTGGAATTAAACAAATTAGAATTGCTACCAGCACACAACACTTAAAAAACTGTGTTACTTTTTAGTAGCAGAGTCCTGATCACTGTCAGCCCAATTTATTTAGATGATGCCAGCTCCGAGGCTGACCATAGCAGACAGGGGTTCTAGAAGGATGCAAAATAAAGAAGAATTGCTGCAAGGAATTTGTAAGCCCCAAATATGGTAAAAAACAGCCATTGAACAGCAAATTTAAAACTTGTACCCTCTTTTCATATTAAAAACACAATACAAAAGCAATCCATGAAATAAGAGCTAATCAAAGTAAAAGGAAAGAAAAGAAAAAGACTCTTACACAAGAAATCAGTTAATTACAGGGACACAGAACAAAGCCTGCTACAAATTACTGGATTGACAGGTCTGAAAGTTTTATGTACAACCAAGGAATAACAGTCTTTTGAGTTAAAAAAAAATGAAACTATCTAAAGTGTCAGAAGTTGTCACTGGTATAAGTGGATAAATTGGTAAGTAGGCGGATGATTTTAACGCAGCACTTCAAAGAAACGGATTAGGTAACAACAGATGCATGTCATGTAGTAACATCCTGGCATTATACCATGTTCCTAAGTGGCATGAAGGTGAAATGTAGTGTTCACCCCACGACACAACAATGTAGGGTTTAAGACACCAAGAGTTTCTTTCCAGTGGCAAATATACAAATAGTGTAAGATTAGGACAGTAGCAATCCTAGTATTTCATTAGGGTTTTTTTCTGTATCTATGAACAGAGGCAGGAAATCAAGATCACATTGAGGTCATGTGGCTATAATAGATGTTGACTGTAACAAGTATTTTACCAGAAATAAAGGCAGAGTCATCTTTGCAAGCAGCTTTTTGTCAATAATCCAGTATTGTTTATAAGCTACGCTGACTGCTTGTTGTGAATTCCCAAGCAGATAAGAACTATTCATGATGCACAGACTTCACAAATAGCTCCACCTAATAAAACCTGGGGTTGCACACCTGCTACTCAGAAATCAGGATTTGCCTCAAACTTTAAGTTACATCTTATTTCATAGTCCATAAATTTACCGTAAAATAGTTGTCATTTATTCTTCTAAGAAAAAAATGCATCATTTTGCCCAGTTTATTATTACTATAGAATATCCTACAAATTCATTCTGACAAAAACCTCAGACATTTGGAAAAATATTTATGCAATTAGAAGGATTTAAAAAAAGGCAATTTTAAAAAGAGTAAGCTGCTAAAAACACACTTGATGTCAAGCTAACACTGAAACTCCAAGCATTTATGAAAACTACAGTGCACAGCCTAAATGTTTTTTAACCTATAATTAATTGCAGCATAATTGGAAAGCCTCAAATTTACAAGAAGAACTACCCAAGTGGTGACAAGATGACAGAAGAAACTCCTACTGCAAGGGGAAACCCCCCTCCCCAACAGCTGGTCCTTAGAAGGGCTCATATGTGCAGCTGGAAAGGAAGAGATTCATCTCAGAGTTGAGATGTTGAAGAGGGTCCCTGCTATCACTTCCCCAGTATTCTCCCAAGATATCAAACCAAAACTTGTGGTGAACCTGGCAGTATTAGGTTAATAGCTGGCCATGATGATCTTACAGGCACTTTCCAACTTTAACAAATCTATGATTTATCCTGATAGCTACACAGAAATAGGATTTCAGACATTGTATTTGTATTAAGCTTGGTTGGGTGCCCACACCCACAGAAGGTAAGAGTGTACTTTCAAACATTCTTTTACAAAAACCATCCCATTTTGCCACCCCAGCACTTCCACATCCTTTATGAGCAGACTTTCCTTGAATACAAAGAACTGAGGCTGCCACTCTACCCAGCAGGTGTTGCTCATAAACTGACTAAACTGAAGCTTCAGAGCTTTTAAGTTCCCAGATAATTTAAAAATATTTAATAGACTGAGTAGGGGAGGGGGAGCTGCTTTTCACAACACAAGAAGTCCCTTCATCACCTTAAGAACAAAGCTGCATTTATACCATTTCACCGCTTATCTGAACACCACCCTGCGCTATCTAACAAAACACACACTGCACTTTCCTGACAAAACACCCTATGCTGAGGTAGCTGTGCATACAGGGATGTGAACGTGTCCTGCCCCCTATTACAAGCAGCACAGAAACAGAAGATTTCAGGTTTTATGTACTCAGCTTGCATTTAATCAGCAGCTGCATGGTGAAGCCTGTGCAGACATGCAAGCCTGAAAGAACACTGGTTGCCTTTGCTTTATTTTTATTCAAACTTGAGATCTTGTCATCTTAACCTTTACCTTCTAACATCATCAGCCACATTAGGCTGAGTGTCTTAGCCAAGAGCTACCCATTTAGACAGCCAGAAAACAGAGTGCCAGACTTTTTTTTTCTTTCAATTAGGTCCTGAGGTCATCAAGGAAGGGGCCAAGCAACACCCACATCCAAAGGTGCAGTAAATTAGCCTTGCCACAATGCACAGAGTGCTTGGCTCTTGGAACACAAGCATGGCCAAGAGGCTGCAATGCTCACCCTCATTCATATTGTTTTTCCATATTCTTAGGCTCTGTGAGGACCCTCTGCAAGTGCTTTTAATTTTAAAAGCAGAAGCTACTAAATTATTCTTTATTTTACTCTGGAGGGAAAAAAAGGAAATAATTTGTTTACTACAGTATTCAATATATTTACAAATGCAATTTCATTTCTTTGGTAGATCTCTCAGGTTTATCACTAAAAGGATAAGGTTACAATATTTAATTTTCTACAGCATAACTGCTTGGGGAAAAAAAAAGAACTTGCTTTTCTGAGACATTCAAGAATTAGATGAGAAATTGAGAATCCTAGCAGTAAACTCTCCAACAATAGCACTGTTTCTCCATTATTGCAAAAGTGCAGGCTTTAATCTCTTTCCTTCCACAGGCATGCCCAGAAGAGTCCAGACAGACTGACTGACCATTTCTAGTCAGCAGGGCTCTGTGAAAGGACAGAAGGACTCTCAAACCAACCAGCAAGATCAGTTTTAAATGCCTACGAACGTTCATGATCTGAGGTATGTGGTAAGTTTGCTAGTAAGTAATTGCAAAGGCTATGCAGTAGAAAAAGGAAAAAAAATTGCATGAAAATTAGTACCAGTTTTGTAAAAGCTTTTTCTGTATCAGAATGTTTAAACAAGAGCAGCTTATCTGTGAAGAAAAAATTGAGATTTTATTTTGTCTTGTAGGCAATAATGTTAAACCTGCAAAGGGAGGAGGAGGGGAAAGTCTCTCTTCCCAAAACTTGAACCAAATAATGAAGTCCAACTTTCCCAAGAAGCAAATGACAGCAGACAAAGCTTTCTCTCCATGTCACCTGTGTCATTTGTGCATTCAACTGCACAGTGACACTTCCCAAAGCAGCCAGGTTCTAGCAAACAATACAATGGCTCACACAAGGTGAACCAGCAGCATCCACTTAGTATTTCTGTTAAGTGTTTCTGAAGTCACTCCTGCTAGCATCATTTTCTGACACATTCAAGGAATCTGATGGAATATGGAAGATTGGAAGATGACAGCCTCCCAAATTTCAGAAACAGGAAACAATCACCATCAATTTTAATTTTTTTTTTTTTTAATATAGCACTGAGTCTTTCTGCACCAAGCAATCAAAAATATAGCAACAATGCAAGCTGAAGGTGAACTCGGACAGATAAGATATACACGTGCTTTCCAGTGAATTCTGACTGGAAACACCTCAATGCATTGCCAAGTACTATCACAAATTTAGTGAGAACTGCATAAAAAAAAAAAAGCTCTGATTTTCTGAAGTCAATTTATATCCAAGTTTATTTTTAGGCATCAAGTTCTATTTTTTTCATACTTCAAAAAATGAGATTTCAGATACTTCATTCCCTAGTAAAGCTGATTTACATTACATAGCACATAAGTAGCATGAAGAGCATAATCTGATTTGTGGTGGCTCATGAACGACAGACAGGACATTTATACATGCTACTTAGAACTTCACCTCTTAGGAAGGAAGTTATTTGCCTACCTATGGTTCTTCAGTTGAACTCAATAGGGCTGGGAAGCATAAAAAAAAAAAAGAAAAGCTTGTTTTCAGTATTCAGAAACCAGGCAACACCATAGGCTGCATCTGCACATCTTAACTTTTGCAGAAAGCATAGCCAGCTTAACCGTTCCTACAAGCAAACAAGTCCTTGTAGCAACAACCAGGACTTGAGAGATTTATTTTTTCATAAACTCTTTGGTTGATAATAAATTCCAGCACAGGAAGCAGGGCTGATTTCTGCTTATAAAATATTATAATTTATCATTTCACAGAATGAAGCTATCAAAATAAAGGTACAGACTATAACAACATTCTTTTTCTTTCCCTTTTACATGAAACTAGTTTTTGGAAACAGGACCCAGACTGGAATTCCACATTGCCTGTCTTAGTTCTGTTCTTAGAGGAGACTAATCTATCACAGAGGTAAGTGTAGTAATTTTCTGGGGGACAGTCAGGGATGTAAGAATGCTGCTCATGCACTGGCAGTTGTATTTCATCCCCAGCATCATGAGGCATGGCAGGATAATGCTGAGAAATTGCATCCTCAAGCACAGACAGAGCAAACATACATTTAATGGCTTTCTTTTGCTGCACCCAATGTGCAGCATCTAAACTTCACTCCTTGCTTCAGATATTTGAACCTCCCAGGGAAAAGCAGAGCTTCCCAGTACCTAGACAGCAAAAGGAAAACGTGTTTGGAATGAAACACCTACTATTTAGAAAATCAGAATGAAAGACCTTATTGGGATCTCCACAGCTAACCTGGAGGTGCCCAATCTGCCTTTGTAAGGGATCACAGTGTACTAGCAGGTTTCTCACAATGAAAGAGCTGCATGTCCAGCCATGAGATTGGAAGAAATAATCACAGGTCCCTTGTGAAACAAAGACCATCTACAGGAACCTTGTACATCTCCTTTCCTGGCTAAAAAAAAAGGCTTCTTGAATTAGTTCCTTCTTGTCTTCTCCATTCTCGTAAGCACCTAAGGGTCATGTCTTCCAATGGAGTTTGACTGCTATATCTACCTTTAGAGTAACCTTTGCTGGGGACAGCCAAGTGGGGTGCAGAGAAGAGAAAGTGACCAAGGGGCTGTGGAAAGCACAGATGCCCACACAGAGCAGAACTGACAAGCTTATACTGAGGGCATCTGTTTTGCTTGGCTGGCCAATGCACACAGGAGTGTGTGCACAGTAAACATCAGCTACAGCTGGCATAACACACTGTTTTTGCCCAGAACTACCCAAGGACATAGAATTAGCTGGAAAATGAAAGACTGTATAAAACAAAGAACTTATAACAACATTCTATATTAAAGCAAAGAAATTATTAAAGAAATTCTTATTGTGCATTTTATTTGTGTATTTTTACATTCCCTCTTACTTCTGGCTCCACTTCACTGGACAATTTCACGTTCATTTTCCAGGAAATGCTCAAGGCCTAACAGAATCTTCTGAGGTACCCAGCATATTATAATACATCCTTCTTATCTCTTTTAAACAGAAGGAAATGGATCAAAACAAGAAAGTCTGTAACTCATGAAGTGGCAGGAGTGTTTGTTCTGCAGCAATCTGGATTTTCCCGATTTGTGAATGAGAAGCTGTATTACAGTTTTACATGAACGCTAGCACAGTAGCACAGTGTTATTTCAGGCATGGTGAAGATCACAAATTGAATCCCTCCTTCCCACTCCCTCTCAGCCATGCACACATTGCAGCATTTCAGCAGTTACAGTCACAGCTCGCTAGGACATTAAGCTAAATGTTGCCCATTAAGACTACATTATTCATTATCTCCAATCCTACACCAATGTTGTGTGTTTAAGCTCAACCTGTTCCTATTTACACTTCGCAGCATGTCACTGAACACCACCCACTATTGAAGAACACTGAAAACATTGAACAACATTTCCCTAGCTTAGTTAAGGCCTCTGAAGCCAAACTGCTGGCTGAACAGCTGAACTTTAAAAGAGCAACAAGATGGAGCTGTATCCCCAGCAGGACAGCAAGAAGTTTAACACTGCATTAATCAGCTCGTCTCACAGGGCACATGCAGAGCTTCTAGATGTTAAGACTTCAGGTTTTTCAAATGCATAAGAGCTACCCCTTCCCCTCCTTCCACAAAGTATTTTTCAAGGGCATTATACTATCAAGCTGGAATATCTGCTATGTGCCTTCAAGGACTGAAATGATTAAGTGTTTGAACTCAAGAAGTGTTACACAACCCTCATGTACAGAAACAAATCTTCAGCCTTGGAAGAGACGGCAAGGACTTTGCCATCCTGTAAGATAATGCCACAGCCACTTAAGATACAATCAAATTCAATATTAAAAATTACTAAAGTCAACTTTTTGGCATACTTGTTTTCAACAGAAAAATGAACTCTAAACAGCACATCAAATGCTAGTGTAGAAGTACTGTGTGTGACATAGGAATCTTCAAATCCTCGGTAGCTACATAATATTTGACTATTTAGTCTGAGTCTTATGCTGTTTGTCTTTTCTAAATTGAGCTACAGCAATTCATGCATACAGTATTTCTATTACTATCAATCAAAACACAGTTTTCTCATGCTTTAGGCAAGAGTATTTACTGTGAGTGAATAGACTAGATTAATAATTTAGTGGGTGGTTAATAAAAGATGGAAAGGAGTTTTACCACTCTGTGAATGAGGTGCAATAGCCATCTCATGTAGATGGAACTTAAACTTGCAGCTGAATACCATCCTGACCTGTCCCATCCCCAAAACAGCTTTCTGTTTTCCCCCTATGAAATAAGTTGGACTGAAGAATCTGAATTCTCACAGCAGAAACACAGTTAGTCAGCAGAGTGCCCTGCATCTCACTGACATCTGGTCAGGCACCACAGAATTAATTTGGTAGACCATCACCAACTATAATACGCTAGGTGTAGGTGCCTAAGAAAAAACTCAAAAGTATGAAATAGCAATAGAGTGAGAATCTGCTTAGAAACAGCTCCAATTTTTGCCATCTCTTCATATACAAGCTCCAAGGTTACTGTCTAAGCATCCCAAACTGGCAGGAGTTACTTCTGAAGACAAATAAACACAGCCTTCCACTTTCCAGTTGTCCTGGTTTCATTCAGGACAGGGTTAAGTTCTGCAGTAGCTGGGAGGGGCCATTGCCAGGACACAGAGGTTACTCTATACCACTTTGTGCCTTTATTGTGGCAAGGTGAAGAGAGTCTCCTCCAGGGAGAAGTTCCATCTGATTGAGAAAACAAGGTGGACAGAGCCATTCACTATTATCTACTGTCGGGTGGGGTTTTTTCCTATATGAATTGTTTCTTCTAACCTCTGTCATTAGTATTGTTGCTGTTATGGTTCATTTTCTTATCTCACTGCTGTTTCCAATAAACTGTTCTTACCTCAACCCATAATCTTTGCCTTCTGTGCCTCCAATTCTCCTCTCCAACCACCTGACTGAGGGACAGGGGAGGTGGTGCAAGCTGCAGCATGGGAGCATTAAATTGGAGAATACCATTCCTATGACACCAGTTTATTCAAATATCTAACGATAAAGAAAAAATAATCCAGTCTGGCTTCCACCAAAGTAATTGGAAATAGTTGTTTTTAGTAAGAACCAAGTTTACTGAATCTGATCCGGAATTTCAAATTATATTGAGCAGATTAAAACCTTTCATGTACTTACCATTCTCTTCCTAGTTATCTCCTATTACCTTTCTCTCACTGCCTTGTAAAAGCCAAAAATTAATTCTTACTCTTAAGAAATTTATGCTTCTTAAAGCAAATCCTTCATAAATTCCTCAGTAGTACCATTTAAAAAATGGATTGAGACAACAGGGATATTTCCTAATATCCAACTACTTAATTATGACAACTTAGGTACTTCAATTTTACCTTTATCCAGAATTTAACTTCCTTTTCCAGGGAAGAGAATAACTGCATTAAAGGAAAAACAAAAAAAAAGGTTAAAAAATCCATCATATCTTCTTCCTATCTTCCTAAAGGACCTTTTCCAAAAGGTTCTTTAACCCTCAAACCTGGCTAAATGGGCAAATGCCATTTGAGCTTATTGACCAGGGGTACTACTTGTTATCATCCAAAGCATCAACAGCCAGGAAGGCAAGACATTTCCTATGACATTCAGAATTATCTGAGAGATGCATTTCAAAGGCTTCCACTTTTAGTCTCAGGTAATAAGTACCCTCTAATAGAAAGAAGGTCACACATGCAGACTGCAGTCAGAATAACTTTCTGCCCTGCCACCTCCACCACACCCTCATGCGGCCATTAAGAGCTTGTTCCTTTTTTAATCCATAAGCCTGAAAAGAGGCACTGATTTCACAGGGAGCAGGCTCCCCCTGCTTCCAGCTCTGGACCTTTCTGGGCAGAGTTTATGGTTAGCAGGATCAGTCCTAAGGAGCTATATGCTGATTTGTGTCTAGCAAGCCTAGGATCCTCAGGGAGTCCCATCACAAAGCTCCAGTGATTTGCTACAGGATCAGCTCATGTGCACTTACTGAACAAGTTATCACACACACTTTGACAGCTCTGGCAGCTGCAGAAAGCCCTTCCAGGCCCTTCCCTTATAGCAGGGATTGTCTAGCTTCCAAAAAGTCCTTGCTCAAGTTTTAGACATTAATCAATGTTTTCTTGACGACCTTTGCTCACAGAAAGCAATTACACATTTTAAAATCAGTCTGAGATTCTGTACAGACCCTTCTGTATAGAAAATGGTCCTGCTATGTCCAGATGGTTAAATTTGGGCAACAGTATTGATTAAGAAGAAAGAAATTTAAGGAGTCTGCCCCAGGTTCTTTATGACAGACCCCAATTCATGGACCAGCTTTACCAAAACTGTGTCTTGCACTGACAGTTTTCTATGAAAATGTATGACCTTTCAGAAAACAGTGGACTCTACTATAGAAATAATTAGCAAGTTGGAGAAAGAACAAATCTGTCTAGAAAGGTGCACAAAGAAAACCTCCTTTATCATTCTACCATTCTATGATTTTGTAGAATTTGGTTCATAGCGGTGATGAAGTTATGCATACAAAGAAAACATTTTTGCACCCCAAAGCCAACTTCTCTGCTTGAGGAAGACAAAGAAATTTAATTTTGGGGGGTGGTTGTGGGTTTTTATGATTTTAGACAAAACAAAGTATACCAGATCTGAAAAGAGAAGCTCAAATACTGAGACACAGAGTCCTGTGAAAGATAAAACCTTGCCAATTGCATGTAACCTCTCTTGAATTGATTCTGTTTGAACTACTGGAGCAAGAAAAGCTGATTTTTCACCTAAATTTGCAGGAAAAAAATAAGGAAAAAACCTAACAAATCTGTATCAAGGTTCAAATCATACAAAGGCCTTACAGGAGAGATCATCTTTGGCAACTTGACTTCTGGCTGGAAAATTGTTTGTGGGTGAAATGATGCAAACAAGATCAGAGAGCATCATCTACAAATGACGACAACAAAGTAAACTGTAGGAAACCACCTGTTTGCTGGAAGTTGCATGGCATTGTGAGGGCAACCTGAGCACCTTCCAATGCCATCATCTGGGAATCAAGGTACTGCTAAAAACCAAGCTACATCATATCAGTGAATTCCTGGCTTGTAAGGGCCATTATCAAGGTATTACATCAAGTGTAACACCACCTGTACTAACTTAGATTCTCCCTGCTGCTGTTTTTCTCCTGCCCTCAACTATGATCTAAAGAATATTATCCAAGAAATTACTATAGCTATAGAGACAGTTACAAAAGAGAAACAGTTGCATAAGAGTGAAGAACTTTAGCTTTAAATATGAAGAATGCTGTTTGAGTTAAATCTTATACAGATGTAAATCTTTCACGGGACAGCTTTTCATTAATTGTGGCAGGAGTCAAAAGATGTTCCAAAGAAGCCTGAAAAAATTATTTAGGGATTTTGTTCATGGTGACAGAGGGTAGAAGAGCAGCAGCCAGCATTTTGCCAATGCTTTGGGGAAAGCAGCCCAGGCAGTAGTGAGATCTCTTCTTTGGAAGAGACAGGGAGAGCCCAATCCAACACTAAGTGACCAGAAGTTGCTCCATACAGCTCCTACATATTGAAGCTGTATTATACTGTTGGTCTTTTGACCAACAAAACAAACTAGGAATATACCTTGTCAACCATACATCCTACAGCGGAAAATCCCTTTATTTTGGTCACAATTGCCAACAATACGCCATTAAATATTCCAAAAGGTGTCATGATTTTTTTCCCAAACTAAAGCTCCAATAGAAGAACAGCCTTGCTACTTCTGCTACGTAGGTAGATACTACATGATAGCACATAACTCCCTATCTAGACTTTTTTTCCTGAAAATGGCGTGGAGTCAAGGGAACTATCTTGCAGCATTATAAAATACTAATGCTACATTAGTGATTCAGTCTGGCAGACTCTCCAAAACCATCAATACAAACAGAAGAGGCCTTGTGCACCAAGTAGACATGCAGATAAAGGTACTGAACACAGTGGTTCCCACTACGAAATGCAAACTAGATGAATGCACCCAGAACAAAACTTGTTTTCAGATGGCCTGAGACAGGGCAAGCTTATTTTTGTGGGTATAATATTAATTCTCAGGCATAAGACTCAAGCTAGCAACTTACCAGATCCTAGTATCTGGAACCATAAAGGCAGAGCAATATGTCACCAGCCAGTGGATATTTTTAAAATCTTTGAAACCACTAATGGAAAGGAAGCATTCAAACACTCTAGAGGAATTAATTACTAACTTGAAATGAATGCTTAAAACAAGTAAAAGACAGCTATGGCAGAGCTACCGTGGAGCTGTCAGCACCTGAGCTCTTTTCCCTGCACCTTTGCTGTGAAGCGGACAGGTCTTAACAAGATCTGGAACACATCTTGTGCTCTCACCAGCACCTCTAACAGTCCCAGAGCTGGTCTGAAGACTTTCCACACCACTGCCACAGCCTAATGAAGGAGAGCTTGGCTTTAGTGGAAACATACTCGAAGACACACTGAACCAATTTATGAGATACAGAAGTCTGATCCTCCTCCACTTCATAAAGCATCAAGGTAACAATGTACCTAAGCATCAAAGATTTTCAAATCATCTTCCCAAATGTAAAGAAATAGATTGCTTTAACTGGGAGCAAGGGAGACATCATCTTTTGCCTTCCTCAGAAATATCTCTGCTTCTTAAATGATCTTGCATCCTCTGAAGCTGGAAGGATCTTCACCTGAAGTTTAATTAAAACCATTTGTCTTACGAAGTGATATTGCTCTCTCTAAACACAGTGTGTGGTAAAAACAACATGAAGAGAGGTACAGGAGGGAAGAGAATATTCTGGACTTTCAGTTGCTCTTACTGGGAAGAAACTGAAAGGAAATAACCCCTATCTTCTTTTGTCTTGAAATGTGCATGCTCTAAAGCACAGGCTACCACCACTGAATGCTATAAAAGCTTGATCTGACTACACAGTACAAATATATCACCTATCAAATGTACACTGACAGCAGTTCAGTAAAGAAATTCAAATTCATACTGTCACAATCTGCCAGTCATACATTCCCTAGAAGTTACCCTCTTTGGGACAGTGAGCAGGAAAAGCACATCCTTTAAGAACTACATTTTTGCACACGCTGTGTAACTCAATACCACAAAGAGAGAAAATGATCGTGCGCTTCAGTCTAAATCCACTGCTAGCATTCACCAACAAGAATCCCCTTCCAGGTCCAGAGTGTTGCCAACATTCTGGAGTTTTGTTACACAACTGCAAGAACTGCTTCAGCTCCCACTGTGCAATTTTCCCCAGTAGCAATTGTTAAAGACTGTTTTTCCTGCTGTGTTATGGAACAATGGAAATGATTAATGTACCCAAGAGCAATACTTGAGTCGACGATTATTGATATCAAGTGTTGGTGTTTGGCATGAGATGAACTAAGTTCTGTTACATTAGAGGCAACTCTCCTCTGCCAAAACCCCAACCTCATTTTTCCAGAGGGGAAAAAAAACCCTCCACACAAGTAAAAACATTTTTAGGAAGGTTACCCACTTAAAAAGATATAGCTTGTCCCATTACTTATTTAGTATTGGCAGTAAAATATATAAAACTAAACCCTGACGTATTTGATCTGACATTTAGAAGAATTCAAAAGTATTAAGATTTTAGCTGTACCCATAGCTTGTCTCTTCTAGTACAGGGCAGTAACAAGAGTCACCTCTGCGTTTCAGTCCACTTTCTTTTTAATCCAGGTTGTTTGTTTGTTTATTCAGCCCTTATGAGCTGGGTGAAAGTACAGTTTTGCTTAGGTACACTTTGGTCACCATCAGCTCTCCCTAGGAATTATTGTTCATGACCACAAAATTTGCTTATCTTAATATTTCAGTATATTCTATTTGTACTGAACATCCTTTTAATCAAAAGGTACAGATACCGCTGGGTTCTTTGAAGCACTTCAAAGCTTCCCTTTTTGAAAGCAGCTACAGAAGCACACAGGCAGCCACAGCTCACCCCTGCGAGCAGCGGCATAGGGAGCCTCTTTCATCCAGCATGAGAAATGTCTTGTGAGGCCAGGCCTCGCACATTCAGCTCTGGACATGGATAGAAAGGTGGGAAAGAGTGGAGGAAGCAGGAGAGAACTAACATTTTTCTACCTAAGTGATATACTGCTATGCAAGTGTTTGTATTGAACTGATGATGAATGTGATCGCTTGAGTAGTGAAATACTGAACACATGTAGCTTCTAAGAAATGGACACAGAGTGAGGTGCACAAGTGTAGACTGTCTTCCAATTAAAGGTCTTATGATATTTGATAAACCAAAAAACTTAATTGGGGGCCAAAACCCTTATATTTTTACCATTTTGTAAAATGTAAGCATTACAGTAGCTGAGTTAGATTTAAATTGTTTGTTTGTACATGACTGCACACGATTTCACTGGGTTTTAGTGCTGAAGTTTAAAAATGGAGAACATGTGGAACCTTGGCACCCATTCCATAAGCACACTGTTTAAGGAACTCCAAACTTTACAAAGGAATGGACATAAAACCTTTTTAAAAAGTAATCTCCTGCCTTAATGGAGATATGATCTTCACAAGTTAATGGAAAAACACAATGGATTAATACAGGGTTACAAGGAGGGAATAAGACTTGGGGGTTTTTTAAAAAGTTTTATAACAGAGCTCCAAGATCACAGAAATGACATAGAAGAATGCAAAGACATGCTGATGGAGATTATTTTTTCTCTCCAGACTATTTCAACTCTTCCTGCAACAACAATTCTTCTGTCCCTCTCTTCCCCTCCAGCATTGTTCTAATGTGTGTAGCAGAAGCATCTTACCATGATTTTCACCGCTTAAACACTAAGCTTATGAATGGAATACTTCTATTTACATTCCTGCTGGAAGAGTGAAGAGAGTTCATCATACATCTGGGTCAACGAAACAATGACCTTAGGTTAAAATACACACTCCTTAGGAAGCTGGTGGCTGCAGTTGTGGTGTACCAGATGATGGATAGCAGAAGCATGTGTCCAGGAAGTTCATGTTTGTGTAAATGTTATGTGCACTCTTACCACCAAAGCAGCATGAACCACCTTTGCCACTGAGTGCAGTCAAATGGAGGAATAAACAGCAGAGACAAGACACAATTTCTAACTGTAACAAAACAAAGGAGACAAAAAGTCCCCATATATGTTGTAAGAAATAACGCATATTATATGTGATTCTTTCCCCCCTTCCCATTACTAATCCATTTTCTTAATCTATGTCTGTAGCTCATAATTAAGTGCAATTTACATCATTGTTTGCATACCAGATTCTTTAGCTGCATATTGGTTTCAGTACCTGACCCTGTTATTCCTACAGAACATTTGAGTCTTACTTAAAGCTTACCTGCTTTAATAAGCCACAGAAATCATAGTATTAAAACAACACAGCAGAAAATACCTCACAAACATTTTAAGTACCACTTAAGATTCTACAACTACTAGAGAAGAATTTTGTTCTAAAAACCTGAAGATCTTAAATCAGTATTTTGCATTTGCTGTAATTTCATAATCAGTGATGCACACATTCCTTCTTGCAAGCTATGAGAAACATACATCAGAAAACCCAGAATATAAGTGCCTGGCAGAACCACAGTACATGGTTTTGTTTGCTACTGTTGGACAATGACCTTTTTTAAAGTCAGATACTATTAAAAAAAATAAAAAATAAATGAATAAATAAATAAAAAAGCTTTACTCCATACTCACACAGCAACCATACCCAAGTATAGGCTGGGTCTCTATAGTCTGAGACTTCTTTTTAGTCTGGCATGGAAGTGATTTCATTGGTGATATTAAACTGCAATGCAAAATTTCAAAAATCCTGGCAGAAAAGATTAGTATGGGTTTTTTCATCATGACACTTATAACCTGCAGGTATTGACAACTCTATTGTGGAAATATTAGGGGAATACTTCTGGTTCTGCAATTTGGAGTCTAGGCTTTTCTCATTAATTAAATACAAAGGCAGTGAAATCCAACTGACATATAAGCAAACATTAAGAGGAGCATCGGCAAGCCCTTTTTTTGACATAAATAATAATCCAAAGAATTTACAGCATTCTTTTTCATATTCCTGCATAATATTAAAAATAACTTACAGTCTTATAAATACACAGATAAATTTTCTCTAGGAATAGCTAATTCATTTACTTAAAGATGCATTCTGCTAAACATAAACAATGATTCACAAACATTCTATTTTGCACCAAAAAAAGAAGAATATTTAAATGACCTACTTCATGCGTAAATGGAAAGGAAATGAACCATAAAAATAGATGCCAAAACTGCCACATTCATCAGAATGAAGAAGATGGTCCAACCCAGTTGTTCTCTGCAGGAGCTCCCTCTTCCTAGAGAAACTGCCTCTTCATCATTTAAGACTACTTCATTTACAAAGGTAAAAAGTCACAGTTCCTGTTAGATGTGACCAGCTTCCCAACAACTAACTCTCCCTACACACCCAGAAGTTTTTCCAGGATCAGTTTGGTGATTTGCTTCTCATACTACCATTCTGACTGGCTACAGCTGCCTGTAAGCTCCTCTTGAGAAATGCAGCAGTCAGTCAAAAAAGGTCTCCTCACACCTGCTTTCCTTTAAAAAAAATCAGATCCTCAGCGGTTTATCAAGTCATTCAGCAGCTTTCTCTTGTTCACTGCTGATAAGCTGCCAGCCAAGTAGTTTCACTGGTGCTCTTAAGACCCTCAAAATAAAATCCCTTTAAAATGCTGTTTGATGCCTTTCAGCCTGCCACTTGCTTTCAATTTCAGTCCAAAGTCTCATCTCTGCTCACCCACACTGTGCATACAAACTCACTCCCAAGTACCCTCTTGGCTTTCACCATCTCACCCCTTTGGCTTGCTCAAACACTAAGGATGAAGCCTAGCAGCACTTGCTTGCAGGGCAATACAGAAAAACACTGAGATTGCATCAGATATGACCCTTTCTCCCCTTATACCTCCAACATTTACCTCCAAGTGTTCCTTTCCACCCTCAGTACCCCCTACTACACTTCGTGTAAGGAAAAGTGGTTGGGCACTGGAACAGCTCCCCAGGGACATGGTCACAGCACCAAGAAGTTCAAGAAGCATTGGAAAAATGCCCTCAGGGACCTGGTGTGACTGGTTTCAGGGCTGGAAGTGGACCTGATGATCCTTGTACCTTTCCAACTCAGGATATTCAGTGATTCCACAATTCAGCCAACTCCCAGGATATGATACAATCACTTAAACACCGTGCCATTGTGTCACTCCTGAGACTGCCAACTCCAACCTCATGTTTCCAGCTCCCTGAAGGTAGGCTCCCTGAAAGTGCCTACCTTTCCTTGGACACCCTGTGACCACAAGAGACGTGGATAAAACTCCAAGCAGATGCTGGCCAGTGTGGACAGAGCCAGCACCCTCTGGAAGGAGCTAGCTGGGCAAGTTCAAACACAAGACTCCCATCTGTTTGGTGCTGGAGTCAAGAACCACTTCCCAGAGCAGACACCTTTATCAGGATATACATCAAATGAAATAGGAAGCTCCTCAAGGACAAGATCATGTCTTTATTTATACTTGCACAATTCCCTCTGCAATGCAGCACTGACTGTTCAGCTGTGCAAGAGAGACTGCAACTGTTAATGCTATCAGCTCCATGCTAATTAGATTAAATCCGCCACTCAAAACTGTACTTAAAACACTTTAAACATCCAGCAAGGCACAAGCTGTTCATTGACATAATTATCCTCCAAGAATGTTACAACTACTGATGCCTTCGTATGCTTCTTGGTATTATTATGTTTAATATTTACTGTTTCAGCAGTCTCTTCTCCAACAATGAGTCCCATCATAACACACTGGATCTAATGGGAGTGGGCTCATAACACATCTAATACCTGCTCCCATCTGAACACCGAAATGGTGTTTTGGTAAACAGATGCACCTTCTATGACTGATGGAGATGTCATTTCAAAATGGTAGAGTTTTGTGAAATACATGCACAGTCATAGGATTTTCACTGTTATCTCTCACTACCTCTCAATATGAAATCCCAGCTATAATGTGAAGGTAGCAGGTGAAGGCTTTCTGGATAGAATAAGGTAACAGCCTGATGCATAACATTATGCACTAAAACCTGTCTGTGTAATACAGTAAATTTTTTTATCCAGCTTCAGCTTTCTTCTCCCACAACTGAAAGAACATCATAATTAGACTCCACCTAAGCCCCCCAAATGTTTGGGGAATAGGACCCATTGCCCATAGCAACCTTCATTTCCTTTATCTCCCTCATTTCTCTGAAGTACTAGTTCCACAGCACTGATGTCTCAGCTCTCTCTACCAGACACAGAAACACTATATACACTACTGATCTCTGTATTTAAGCAACTTGTAGATTTATAAAGATAAATAGGCTACGATTTTTGCTCTCTTCCTTTGCTTATTCCTCATCTCCATTCAAGCTTTTATCCAGTACAAAGTCCACCCCAAAATAATGGATGTCCCAACAATGCAGCTATTCTAATTAGAGTTTCCTATTTAAGGCTAAACCATTTTAGAATTTCTCTCCAAAGGGACTATTCCAGATAACATATTAAGTACAACCCACATGGCAACCTGTTCTGAAGAGCCAACTTGTCATCATCATAAATAGTTCTACTCTTAAGGCAACACCATGGAACTCTCATAGCAATATACATAGAAAAAGAAAGGCAAGTAGATGAAAACATGGAATAGTAAAATTGACTAGAGTACAGATTTTGCATGGGAAAACAGGAGCTCCAATGCAGCAGATACAAATCATCTCCACGTGTTTTAGGACAGGTGCTTTTTTGTAGCTTCCAAAAAATAGCAGAAACAGTTTATTTTCTGGTACTCCAATGACAGCTCCCCTTTTATAATCCAACCATTTTTTAGCTCCATTGTTCATTCTGCTAACTCATCTTAATGGTAAAAAATCAAGCACTATTGTTCTGTTGTTTTTGGGGAGAAGCTGTATTTTTTTTGCTGACAAATAAAGTGCAACAGTAAACAGTAAACTTTTGCCTTCAATTGCACTACTTTCTCCTACAGCTGCAAATTTTGTCTGGAGTTTCATCATAACTGAGGGCAGAGCCTACAAGTTGAATGCAGCTAACCTTGCTGGAGGCAGAACAGGTCCACAGGACACCTGCTCTGAACTAACATTTCAATTAGGAACATGTAAACATTCCTGGTTAATGACAAAACATGCAAGGGCTTTGACTGTGCATGAGGAACATAGCAGCTGATTAAGGTGTTGATTTTGTCAGTCACTGGCTCCCAAGGAAAAACCTAGCCAACGTTTCCATTATCTAAAGTAAATGCTAATCAGCCTGTTCAAATACACATCAACGTGAGTTGAAGCCCATAGTTAATTTAAATTACATTGATTTTTTTTTTGTATCTGCCTGTCAAGACCTGTCTGATACAAGCTGTTCAACCTGCAGTGAAATAAAGCACTGCTGTAGCTACAACAAAAAAGACTACAGACCTATTGTAAGATGATGTCCCATCCAGAACAATATGCTTGGCCGAAAGATGCATAACCATTTAGCTGTTTTAAAAAAATAAGTACAGGACACATACTTTATTTAACTGCAACATTACCTGGGTGTTCCCACCTAACCTGAGCATATACTAACCCACTGGGCTTTGTCTTTCATAGGCTTTCCCCATCCCCAATGGATCAAGACTGTGACCATGACTTCAACCCACAGATACTGAAATTCCAACAACGAGGTCTCATCGCTGGATCCAGGGGTGGTCACTATTTACCTCCCCCTACTGCTACCCTTTCCTTCCTTTCCCTTAGACTTTTTCTTAGGTGTTACATGTTTTTACATTGTTGCACTTCTAACCAAAACACATACCTTTTAAAATTTGCCAAGAACCATGTTCTAGCTTACTGTTTCGAAGTTTGCAAGTGAAAGATTGTTACTGAACCTCTTGTGAATTTTGTTGTTTCACAACAGTAAAATCAAATAACCTTCCCCTGAACCCACTCAGCAGACTGAGGCATAACACACATCCTACAAAAATACAAGAATATGTGAAATAATATACTAAAATACAGCAAACTATAACCACCCTAAAAGCTTCTGGTTAACTTCAGGGAATGACAGCATCTCTTGTAAACAGAGGTCTGGATTTCTCTCAGTCTGTAGCTTTCTCATGGAAAGCCATAGCAACTTGACCAGTGATTACACCCAAACTTAGATATGAACAGCCCTTGACCTCTCCTCCTTTTAGCTAATCCCAAGTTGTTTCTAGCAGTTCCTGGCTCTGTTTGACCAGCTCTTCTGCAAGACATGCTTCCATCCCACAAAGAAACATTCAGGTTTCTTTTAAAATAAAAGCATTAGAACAGACATATAGGGAAAAAAGAAAAAAAAAAAAGGCATTGTAACAGAAATAATAAAAATGTACAGTTTTCTTCCTTTCTCAAAGAAATGTTTTCTTAGCTTTTTTTTTTAATATAATGGTAACTATCAAAATGCATGCTTTTGTAGATTGCTGTTACTCAGTTATCCTACTGAACATTAAGGAACAATTGGCTAACAAAACTGAGAGTTACTCTTTAGCACTTTCTAATTTAGGAGGAGAAAAAATTCTCAGAATATGGAGTCTAAGAACCCAGTTGCAGGCATAGAAGGTGGAGAAGCTTTCAAGTAGCCTTAATTTTTAATTCATACCACATTAAAAATCTGCAGATCCAGATTTTTCAGTAAATATCCACATGTGCTAAGGTTTTTTTTTTTCCCCAACCACATCACTTCAAAGCTTACTGTCAAAATTAATCCTTCCTGTCACTTATGACATTTTATCTCATATACTATTTTTTTTTGAAAGAACAGCACAATGTTATTGCTTAAATGCATAAATACTCCTATATTTCTAAGCTACTGGAATTTAATTGCAACACAATTAAATATAGAAGCAGATGAAGTATAAATAACTTCATCTGAATAACTGTAGCAAAACATCTTCCCTGTTTATCTCTATTTTATAGGATTTGGGGTTTAAAAATTTAAGCTGCCTCCCAACATATGCAGCCGATATGACATCTTCAGCCAGTTTGGTAACCTTTCTGACAGCCCTTGAACAAGCAAAATTAAAGTTAAGCAGCTGAGACAAACAGTTCAAGAAATATATCCAAGAGAGCTAGCAAAAGCTTTTGCAGAGATGCAAACGTTTTATTGGTGCAATTAACATCATTGTTATGGCAGATTCAATTTGTGAAAACCTTTGGAGAAAGCTTTAAATAACTGACATGCTTCCCCTTCAATTAAAATGTGACAGTTTAAACTATACACAAACTGAAACACCCTGGCTAACAGCCTGCTGACTGCTAGAAATATTAGAAACTGGACCAGGACAACTTTACAGACTGCCTTTGCACTGGAAGAGAGTCTGAAGGGAAGTAAGTCCAAGGATACCACATTTGCAGCCTCTTCCTCCAGGTGATATAGTGCCTTTCTAAAGGCATTTTTGTCCTAACATGCTTAGCAATACTTCAGACTCTTCCAAAGGAGAAGCAGCACATGGCTTTGGACAGGAAAAGGTTTAACACTAGGTAGAAGTAGGAAGCAAGATAACACATGTTTGCTGTGGTTTGCTCTTCTCCTTCCAGGGCAGGACAAGGAAAATATCCCCAAGGCCCTGGCTTCCAAGTTACCTACTACCCTCATTTGCTTCTGCAAACCAGCTCTTGTTCTATTATTTTACCCCTGAATGGGTAGGGAAAAGGTGGTCCTGGAAGCAGCCAGATTGTGTATCCAGGAGGACAAAAAAAATTGCAGAAGCAATAAAAACTTTCTGGCATTTCAGGGAGGCTGCATAAGAGAGAATGCAAGTCCTACCATTCTGGGCCAATGTTAAAGCCTCTCTAATATATGCCAAGGAGCATTTCTCTTCCAAGAAACCTCTTGAGTGGAAGTTATGATCTCCTATTCCACTTCTGAGAGTTAAAAGCTTATTTGGACTACAAGAGAACTTGTAGTAGCTAATCATAAAGCATAATTGCTGAGAGCTTAAGCAAACTCCAGAAATAACTATGGTTTCTGACTGATGAGAAATACAGCCAAAAAAAGGTTCAGCAGAATCATGCAGTCTTGCACTATGTTTTCCCAATTACATGGGAGCTTTTTGTTTTGGTTACAAACTATGTGAAATACCTGAGCTTTAACACTTGCAAAATTGCTGAAAAGTAATTCAAAATGTTATGACTTTGCTTTCAAGTTGTGCTTAAAGAAAACCCTCCAGAATGCACCACTGGAACTCCCACTGCTCATCATTTCCTTATTGGTTTATGTGCTTTTATGGTATTTTTAGTGTCAAATTTAGATTGGGAACCACAAAATGCAAATTAATATTCCAAAATTAATAATGACTTTGTTTCTCAGCCTATACACATGCTAGATGTAAAAAACAACTACAGTCAGTGCTCCCTTAGATTTTATGTTTTTCCTACCTCTATTTAAATGTGCAACAGTGGAAAAGTGAAAGAACAGATTTACCCTTTCTATTTAATAATGAAGACGAAAATTCAAAGGAAGAAAGGTCAGCCACTGTAAACAACACATTTCTTAAAAGAAGTTATATTCCTGACTGACTGTTCCATGCACCAATGTCTGGCTATTAAAAAAAACAAGATTTAGATCTAACTTGGGATCTCTTAAAAATAGGGGTATTAACAAACAGAGAATGATTTTAATGTTATCAACACAGGATGTTTATTCCTGATTAACTTTATGCATCAATGTTAATCTTTAATACATTAAAAGTAGCTCCAGCAAAACACAATACTTGTCCATGGTGCCTGAAGGTTATGTTCCTCAGAACTATTCTGGTGTTTCCAACAAAGGCTTAAAGCACTGTATGTAGATTAGGAACTAATCCTAATCCTAAACTAGAAGGTTCTACATGGTTGACCTTGAATCACTGTAAAGTAAGAATGTAACTTTAATTTTCTTTTTAAATAATTTTTTAATTAATTTCAAATATTTTTTAAATAATCTGAGTGATGGCCTGGATGTCAGGAACTGTCATGTTCTCATTCACTGCTCAGAGGACAGCACCAGTGCTTTGGAGAGTTGCCTCAGCTCCAGCTAATCAACAGATCTAGGATGTAGCTTGGGTCTTTCCACACTGGGGATCAGCACGCAGTCAGCAGCCAAACATCTGCTTTCAAAAAGGCAGAAAGCAGCATAAAAATAAAAATTTCTTGTAAGAAAGCAGATCCAGTTTCTGAGGAAAAGGGGGTTTTTTGGCATGCCTGGTTTCCAGAGGCAGATTCTGACCCTCTTCTGTAACACATGCCCATCAACTCTGATATGACAGAGGTGAGGCCATTCCATGATGCCCTCTGAACAATAAGGTAGGTTTCCTCTTCAGACTGAGGTGTCTTCTGGGGTGCAGCATGGCCCTGCTCCTGTTCTGGGGGCTCTCTGTCTAATGAAAAACAGTATGTAGGAGGCAGCGTGTACCTGGACCTTATGTCATGGAGAGAATAAAGCAGAATCATGAGCTGAAAACCACTCCTGGTCTCTCTCATACTACAAGCACCAACTAAGGGCCTAGTTTATTTTCTGATATCAAGAAGCAATCCCAATGGATTTCACCTTGTAAAGACAAATCTGTCACCTACCTTTGATCTGAAAACTAGAACAAGTGCAATTTGCGCAGCTTACTTGTGCAAAACAGAGCAATTTTGCTGAACTTGTGTTAAGAGCTATATAAAGCTTGCACTGAACAACTAAAATAGACTGGTATTCTGATGGGTACATGAGGCAATCTCCCATGGAAATTTCCTTCCTGTTGCAATCCTAATTGAAACAACATGCTAGTAAATAACTGCTGAACACTCAACAGCTCCCATCACACCATTTGTTTCAAAGGCTTCTGAACCTGACTCATTGACAATCTTGAAAAAAAAATTTGAAAGAATAGAAAAAATATTTGATGAATAGAATTTCTTCTCTCTTTAAATACCACAGTTGGGGTGTGTGTATATACATGTATATAAATGCAACAATGAGCCTTACGACAATTTTTGTTCCCAGTCACTGTCTTACTCAAAAGGTGAGGATACAGTGCTCTGCATCATCAGTTCCAACCTTCTTGAAAAGTTAAGAAAACTGAATGACTATCCTCCATCAAGTCTGTATTCTGTTGTGGTGTTTTAGGTTTTTTTATAGAGTAATCACTCTTTGCAGCACCATGCCAAAAAGAAGCCGGACTCCATGATCCCCTCTCTGCAAGAGAGTTGTATTTCAGCTTCTTTCTGAATTTTTAATGTTCGCATCTAGTTAGGTTGATTCTTAAGATTCTTTTGAAATGCAATTTAGCTGGACCTGTAAAGTCACATAATAAACTCCATTTGATAAAAACAACTGACAACCAAAATCAAGTAAAATTGGCTGTTTTGGTGAAGTATAATTGTTAAATGAAGCATATGAGCCACCCAGCATACGCTGACCTTTTAAAGTGTTATGTATTTTAAGAGATGTCTGTCCCTGTTTGTCTCTACCCACAGCTGGAAAGAATTTTGATCCTCACACATCAGCTCATACTTTAAAAAATGATCTATTTATTTTAAACTTATTAAACAAATTTTAATACTGAATAGATACTGGGCACCAAATTTGCTTCTGTCTCAACTGCAGTCTGTCCAAGCTGATTGTTTCAAATTCAGAAACACCTAAAAGTGATCAAAAACTGCTGCAGTTTCTCTACTCTATAAAAAAAGTTAAGAAACCAAGCAGCCATTACCAACAGACAGAGCTGGAAACTTGAAAGGGAAATGGACGTGTGTGTGGACAGATTAATCTGTCTTTACAAGTAATCTAGGTGTGGATGAAAACCCAAGGAAATCTGAAGAAATGCCCCAAATTTTTTCCAAAATACTCAATATGTGTCTCAAAGTGCATCGGTGAATTTCAAACTTACATCCAAGATAAATGGCCAATTTTTAAGCGGTGACAGACTTTTCCTCTCAGAGAGTCATACCTGCCCTTAATAGATGCTAACATTCTAAAAAGTAGTTGCTGTATATTCAGAGCGGTTACTAAAATTTAGGCTATAAAAGCCTATCCTTTAAATTCAGTAAATGAGTAATCATTTCCCTTCTGAAACTCTATCTGATAAACAGATGCATTTATCATGAAATACCTTCTCAAAAATGAGATCAGTCACTTTCAACTATGCACAGCCCAGTCTAACCATCGTGTCTTGCATTCAAATGCAGCTGAAAGCATTTTTCACAGATGGTAATAAAAAGGGTAATACACTCGTTACTACAGAGGCGTGACTGAATTCATTTAAACTGTGAAATTACTTCTAATGCTATTGGAAGATCTTTCTCTTGAAAATGAAATTACTGTGACTGAATGGCACAGGGAATAAATAAACTCTAGTATTTCTTAACATCTCTGAACTTAAAGAAATAGCTAGATTTTCATCTACCTTTTCCATAATATAGGGGAACATCGATCATACACCTGGCTCTAGATGTGCAACTTCCCCCTAGTTTTACTCTGACATGAAAAGCATCTCCTTAGGGCTCTCTTCTTGCAGAACCAGGCTTAGCACTGGACTGCACACGTACGGGTTTCACCAGCTCTCCAGACTGCACACAATATATAATCCATGTGTCCTGTCTTTACTCTCTGCTCTTAAGGTACAAGGGAGGACCAACAGGTCTGCTGAGGCTCACCTCTTAATAACCCTAAAACTGCTGCGCCAGGAAGATGCTCTTTCTCCTGGTGGTTGTTCAGAAGTAAGAATATGAGACTATGAGCAAAGGATCAGCTAACTGCATCAACATCTTCCATCCTTCTTGAAGATGACCTTAAAAAGAAATCTCTATTTTTAGAGCCACCCCTACCCCCAAAGGCTACGGTTCCTCTCCAGTTCCTCTTGTTGGTCTGTCAGTCCATCTGGAGGGAAACTACAGTGCTTAAAATACAACAGAAAACACAACATAGCTCAGCCACTGCTAAGGAAGAAATACACTTTTGCTTGGATTTTGGATTCTGTTAAAAAATAAAATCACCACAAGCAAGTCTTTCAAGACATCTGGAAATGACTTGTGCAAAGTCTTCAATCTGGACTTACTCTTAATGCCTGTGACACATTTCTAATAAAACTGCTTTTTCCAAAACCCCCAGGTTATCAGAGGGTCAAATAAAACTGTAATCTACAAGAAGTATATGGAAGAAAAGACCCAATAGCATGTTCTTTAGTTCCTATGTTTGTGGGAAAACAAGTAACAGCTTATTCTTAGAATGTCTTACAATTATTTGAAGCTGCTGCTTCATAGTAAAGTATGCGGGGTGGAAGAGGATAGGTGACATCTTAACACTTTTCTACTAAAGCACATTTCAAACCAGCTAATGAATAAATGAAAGAACACATGCCTGTTAAAAATCCAAATTTACAAAAAGCTTTCATATGGAAACAAGACCTAACCATAGTGCTCTTCAGATTAACCTTCCCAGTCAAATACTGGGCTTGCAGCCAATTTCAGGAATATTCAAGTCCCTGACAAACCAAGTCCCTGAAGTCAACCAGAGTTGTCCAAGAACACCTGAAAGGCCTATGCCTTTAGAAATCAGCTTGTAAAGAATCACCACTTGTAAGTATTTAAGCATGTAAACTCAGCAGAATAATGTAGTTCTGTGCAGTAACTGGCATTTTTGTGCTAGCCCAGCTGTAACAGTGGCTGATTGTGCTCAAGCAGGAACTGCAGCTCACAAGGCGGTGGCATGACTGCAAGGTCACAGACAAAGGCTGTTTATAAGCTGGGAAACAACCTGAAGTAAGGTACTTTATTAGAAATTATAGATATGATCCCATGTTCTCAGCAGGGGATCTAGAAGGAAGGGCTTAAAGGAAAGGAATTTACCTATGCAATAGAGAGAGAGCTGGACATTTAAAGATGATCAGTCCCACAGACAGGAGGTTGATGTTTGCTGAAACAAACAGATGTTTGCTGTTGTTCAAAGCAGCCATTAGCACCACAGTTGCAGATTCCTTTACGTGAAACTGCAGAACCAAAAATGCACTTCTGCTTGATCACATCCAATTATTTAACAAGGTCTAAGTGTTCCCATGGATCATGTTTTGTGAGGCGTGGATGTTTTTGCTTTATACCACTGTGTGTGGGAATTCTTGAGATGCACAGTGAAAGACGCAACACAAACATTCAATACTTACACTCTGAAACAGCAAATGAATGTCACACTCGAGAAAGTATAATTATGGTAGAAGCTGCAGGAAAATTTTACTGAGACACAATCATCCTTCACTGAAAAGCTGGAGAAATAAATGAGAATTCAAACTCCCCAAAGACGTGAAATAGGCATTTTTATTAAATCTGGACTATTAAAAATTGCCAGTGACTCAATCTATTCTTGAAAATAACTGATCTTGTTTATAGTCCTAATAAGCATTCTGCACAAAGTCAACCCACCTCCATCTGTACCTTTTTTATTTTAATTTACTCATCTCTAAAAAAACTACATCTAGTCTAATCATATCAATTTATTTCCAATCTACTTCTGGGACAAAGAAATAATGTTTTTATGAATGGAATTTCCATGCTTGAGCTATTCAAAAACATTTTCAAGCAACAGCATCTTTTAATGAGTAATTCTGCTGTAGTTAATGCCCCTCTTTTCTTAGCCAACACCATCTGCTAGTTTATACTCTGGAGGCTCAAGGAAGAGGTTATGCACTGATGTACTCTGTCATCAGTGCTGCTGCTACAGGCTGAGACCATCCAGGTTGACAGAAAGAAGCTACTGGGTAACAAAGAACAATCAGAACACTCTGAGCTACCTGGTCAAAAGACGGGGGCATGGTTCTCTGTAGGACTTGAATGTGTGAGTAGCTAGATATAATAAACTTGAAAAAAATTACTGCTGTGTTCGGCAGTTTTTCCTTTATGTTATTCAAACTATGCAGGCAAGTGGTCACATGGATACCAGGGGGTACCCAGGAAGGTATTCAAGTAGTTACTTATATTTTAAACTTGTAGCTGTAATGCTACATCTCTGTAAGCAAACGAGCAACTAACTGTGTTTGGTGTTAGAAATAACATGATTCGAGAAATAGGAGTGTATTTGTCAGTCATCGGTTAATTATTCAGGAGCCTGCTTATACAGGACACTAAAAGCTTCTCTCTCTTATGACTGGCCACTGATCATTCCTCCAGCAGACTCCTATGGAAGCATTACTATTCCTTCATGGAGCAGGGGAATTGTCCTACTTTTGCCCTTAGCTTTAACCTATGTTGCTGCCCTCTCCAAAATGGCACTCTGAAATTCTCAAATGTATTGTTTCAAGTCCCATCAATTTGTCAGCTTCTTTAAGAGCAATGAGAGAACTGAAGGTTTGTTAAAAACTATACCTACTCACCCTTTGCACCGGGGCAGGGGCTTGCAATTATTCTTGATGCTCAGTTTTGAGACTGCTTGCTTGTAAAAAAGCAGTTGGGAGGCAAAGGCAATATCAAGGAAGGTAGAAGCCCTCTTTGTTTTACAATTAATTAAATAATCTGTCAAAACAATCTTCCAATGGACAGGATGTTCAGAGATAACAAACTGAATATAAATGTTTGAGAGGATTAATTTTACATAGTTGCATACTCTGAGGCTCACATTAAACACATTTAAAACTCATTAGATAGACATGACCATCAGCACAGTGACCTACAATAGCAGCCTGGTATGGCATTAAGAAGCAGAGAAGTAATAGTCAGCAGACTTTCAAGGGCAGATATTAACTTCATAATTTGATATATGAACCCTATCTGTATTAATAGTAAAAAGGAATGTGTTCTCTGCTACTATTACTAGTGGATTGACAGAGAAGAATAAATTAGAAATTGATAATTATGTCAGTGTTATAAATATGTTTGCACATTTGAAAACCTTTGGCACTAGAAAACACTGTTGAAGCAATTAAATGTTCCAGCGATTAAAGTATGCTTATCTGGAGTGTACTTTTCACAGCAGTTTTTACTGGGTTCAAGTTTATTTTGCTCTTAACCAGGCAATCCACCAGCTGTAGCAGCAGCCATGCAATAACAAACATCCCTTAGCAGCAATTTGTCTCACTATCCGCTATAAATGACTCAGCTGTTCATATTAGGCTCCAGGAGTTATTTTGCTAATACTACAGGCTTTTACCATACAGCACACCATCCCTCCCCTCTATAGTAGAGGCTGGGGTTTTCTTATCTGTTTGAGGGTTGGTTTTTTTTACTTACACCTTCCTTCTGAAATAAAATACATTTGTGTTGGTCACTGAGGAGACCAGCTTTCCCTTCTCATCAGCCACTGGCAGTACAACAAAAATAAATTTGTGCCAGGTCATGTGTTTAAAAAAAAAGGGTGTGAAGGTGAAACCAAACTTCAAATGCAAAAGAGCTTTGAGCAAGTAAAAACATTAGAACAGCTCTATTAAAATTGAAATTAACACCATGCATTATTTTCATACAAAATTTTCTGTTCAAGTTTCTATTCAATAAACAGCCACTACCAGAACATACATTAAAAAAAAAAAGTTAATATCAATTAAAAAAAAAAGTCTTGGTGATTCTTCTAAAATGTGAAACTTGAAAAAAGCAATATGAACAGGAATAAAGTTAAAATTTTTAAAATCCTGATAGCTGTATCTGAAAAGCTCAGCATCTAGTAGTAAGCAATCAAAAGAATGAATGACTGCTTTTTTTTTCCTTTCAAGTTTTAATTTGGGGCCAGTGGCTTGTGGGAAGCAGTAGGGTTAAAGGGATTATTCTCTTTTTTCCCCTATGGTCAGAATCAGGACTCTTCATGATTGACAGTACTGCATGCAGTACCAACAACTCCTTCAAATTATAACAATTACAATCCTGTATTGGGACAATTTCAAAGAGACAGAAACAGAAGAGCAAGAGATAGGACATAAGAAAATAATAAGCAGTAGCCTCCTATACACATAGAGTAAAAAGGCTGGAAAAGCCCAAAAATTTGAAAAGTAATGCATCTGTTGACAATTAGCAAGGGATTTCACAGGGATTTGTGTTCTTTACTGTTCTCTGGGCAGCTCTGAATTCCCTACCATATTCCCCATTACCTTCATGGAGCAGTTCCCAATCCTACCTACGCTGTGACCACTCACAGGTGTCAACTAGAGAAAACATCCCTTCAAGAAATGTGCTCCTCTGGATGAACACTCTGGGTGCATACCACAAAGTCATGCAAACTTCTACTGGCATGTAGATCTGGTGTTTTCTTAGGTCTCTGCAATGTTCCAAATGACAATAGCAACCCATGCTGAAACTGAATTAGAAACCTATCACATCCTTACTCACCTGTTTATTCAATTGAGCTGAAAGATATTTTGACATTTTAATAGGAACAGTACAGGCAGAAACAAAAAACTTCCAGAGTATTGCTTTTATGACATAGTAAGAGACTACTACATTTGTTAGTAGGATGACAAGCAGTAACAGAGTAGTGAAGCAGTATGATCTTCTAGCAGCTCGTGATGCTACAGGAAAACACTACAATTCAGACAATGATTTGTGTGCCTTGGATCCTATTTCAGAGCAGGGCTCTCTAGACAGTCTTAAGTTGTTCACTGAATAGTCCCCAGAAACCAACCCAAAGCAGTTAAACAGGGGATGAAAGCATGAAGCAGACCCTGCATAGTTTCATGCAGGGCACTTGTGGGTGCATAACAAGAGCCCTTCCAGGAGCAGGGATCCATTACAATCCACCTACTCTGCTCCCTGTAACATGGCTGGGGAGCCCACGTGGCAGCAGTATGCTCAAGTAAATTAATTCACCAGTGTGACAGGACACTATTAAGCCTACTTTTTATTTCTAACAAACTAGCCCAGGACAGGGCTGGGTGCTGTGCTTCCACAGGGACAGCAACAACCTGTGGGACTCCACAGAATATTCTGAGCTTTCCACAGAGCTACAGTAAGAATTTTAAAATGTGAAAAATGAGTGTTACAGCTAGTGGAACTCTGTCAAAGTCTTTCAGGTGATGGTAAACTATGTGTATAAAGTCTAACAGTAGAATTGCAAAACATAAGAGCAGGACTAAATAGCTACAGGAATCTCCAGTATTAGAGGCTGGGTTGGCAAACAGTGAAACAGCACTGCAACATTTCATTTTGATACTTCAAGCTTAGCATAATAGGAAAGCTTATGATAATCCAGATAATAATGTGAGTCTTGCAGATTTGTTATTTGATAGGTAATGAACAGCAGCATATACATGATGGTAGTGTTGAAAATGGGGTTTAGCCTGCAATTTGCACTAAACATGAAGTTCCCTTTAAAACTCCCATGCAACTACAACCAGCAAGACTACAATTTTAAGTAAAACAGATGAAATGCAGAACAGTGAGCAATCATATAGAAACAAAATACTTGGTTACATAAAGAAACACAAAACTCAAGCAAACCTAGCAGTCTGAGCTGGCCTCTATGTTTCTCACACTCACAACTGTAACGCTGTATATTTTAAGGACAACATACATATTCAACAAAGGAAAACAAAATTCCCTAAAAAACTCCACAGCATTTATACAGATTGATTGATAGGTCTTTCTATATATATATATATTTTAATACCACCTTCTTCTGTGGTGATTTGTGCAGATAGAAGGTCACTATGGAAGAAACATTCATTTTGTAAACTTCACACTATCCCACTAAACTGCAGATATTATTTTTAGTTCTCCCTAGCACTAAGCAGACAGGGAATCCAAGGCACAGTGCCAGGATGTAAACCCACTCCTTCTGAGCTGGCTTTAATCATGTTGCCTTGCTCCTACTCAGCTCCCATGTTTAGGTCAGCAAATTTTCTCAAGGCTAAATGTGAATATATGCACAAATATATCCTGGATAATCTGGGTGTGTTTCTTCAGGAATAATTTAAATAAAAGTATGGCATGTTGCTCCTACTGAAAAGCTCACTTGATTTTCTTTTGGCAAGATTCACCCAAAAAACTGCTGCTGAAGAAAAGCCAACATCTTGCTTCTATTTATAATGTAGTTGGTTTGCAAAAAGAGTGTATCCTCTTTACAAGTTATTTTTTGTACTGCTGAAGTTTGCACTCACGTTGCACAGAAAACTGAGGCCCTCAGTGAGTATGACCATAAAATCAGGCCAGAAGTATAGTCTACAAAAGAGATACTTGTTTTAAATTGTTCTCCATAAAAAAAACCCAAGTCTTGTAAAAAAGCCTAAACCAAATTTTACAGAAAGAGCAATATTTTCCATACAAAGCTCTCTTATCAGTTGTTACGGGATTTGCACATCAGAGCAGCATTTTGGGATCTTAAATTATGTTCTTGGTTTTTCTTTTTTGTAGAGTATAGTTACAGTAGTTTGTTTGGCAATTTGTGACCTAACTGCTTGATTACCACAGAAGTACCATGACACTGAGGGCAGTCTGGTATTTATTTTTATTGCCAAGTATGGCAGCAGGTCATACACATAATCCCTTCACCTTCTAATCTGCACACAAGCAGGAATGAATTATTTCACCTTAGACTACCAAAGCTATAATTTTGCATGCTGTGACAGAGCTGGGGCAGGCAGGAATTGCAGACCTTAGAAGTTGTATGGCACCTGAAGGTCAAACACCAGCTTTCAGCACAGGCTTTAGCTGGAGTTGGTGTGATGCTTCATTTCTGCCCTTCAGCCAAGCAGCAAGCAAGCAACTGGTTCCTCCCTGGCAAACACAGCACTGTTAAATATACATTAGCCTACTCTATTTTTATTTAGAAATCTTACTGTAACTTGAGTTGTTAGGAATAATCAAGCCAAAGTGAAAAACAAACTATAAACAGGCACACAAAAATATGCTTCAACAAGTTAGCACTGCACATCCTGGTCTTTCACTGCTCTGTTACTGCATATTTACGCTGTTTCAGAAATAGTTAGGAACCCACAGACCACTGACTATTCCCAAAGTTCCTGGGACATTGCTGCTTTTTGCCCTTTTTCTGAATTAACATAACAGGAAACCCATATTTGTGTCACATAATACATGAAATATATTTAACATCAGCATTCTAAAAAATAAATATTTATTTATATTGCTAGGAAAAACAAAATCATGAACAGTCTGGAAAGCAGTCACTGCTATGCCCTGGAGGATAATATTCTGACTTCCCTCAACATGTTTTTCAACGTATCAAGGATCTCTAAACAGCACTGTGCAGATCTACGTGTTCCTGCCAAGAAGAGTAATGAAATAAAACATAACCCCAGTTACTTTAACAGAGCAAGCTCTTTGTAAAGGTTTATCAACATACAGAAATGAACTCCATGACTGAAATATACCTTTAAAGTCAGCTGTAACGGAGGAGGGAAAACCACAGAGCTAGGGATTGTAAAGCTGGAAAAAAGCCACACTTCTATGGTATTGGTTTTATCTTATTCAACAGCTTCTTCAAGTCTTTCACATTGGCTTTGAACAACGCTTTCTTTCATGTTTGCATTTTAAATTTATTTAATCCTTCAGAAAAGTGCTATGTGCCCAATACTGTAGAATCCTACCTATCTTTGGTGGTTCCAGAGATGCAGAAGAAAATCCTCACCGTATTACCCTTCCAAATTTCTAGAAAATATTATTATTTTTAAAAGCCTATCTAATTCTGAATACATAAAATGATTTTAAAAAGGAAAATTATGGATTCCATGAGAAAACAACCAGATTTGAATGGAGATGAAGATGACTCACTACTACAAGAATTTTATAAAGTCAGGAAATGTGGTTGAATAGATATAATTCCTCCAAAGCATCAAGCAGAGTTTTTGAATAGCATTAGGAATCCAATAAAAATTTTAAAATGAAAAAAAAAGTCTTTCTTTTTTGCAGTGGTTCAACTGAAGTATTTGCCACACAAGTGGTCCAAACTGAAAGGAGTTGTAACACAAATACCTAATTATTAGCTCATTACATCCTTTTGAGGCTCTGAACAGAAAATTTAAGACATATCATACACATATTTACTATATGCCATCAACCTTATCTAAACTTCATACTGTGACAACCTTTGAAGTACATGTTGAAAGTTTGTGTTCAGTTGACTCAACTAAAACCAGACTTAAGGACATAAAAACCATGTTTAGGCACTGCAGCTGAAGCCAAGACACAAAGTTTGATCTTGGGAAGGTAAAACGATACCTAATAGTCCTGCTGGTGCCAAGCTTTTCCTTTTATTCATCCGGAAAGAGTCTGCTAAGGGAGCAGTGGAAATCCTGGCAGCACCACCCTCACCAAAAGAGGACCAAGTAATTAACTTCTCACTCTTAAGTCCTAATTCCCTGCAGCAGGGAGAGGGGGTGGCAGGCTAAGCAGCCCATTTCACTTCAGAGAGATGGCTTTAAGCAGGCTTTGCCTCAAACAGCGAGGCACAGCTGCTGCTCATTTCAAGCAGGGTGGCTGCTACAGAGAAGCAGAGAGGCAGAGGCAAGGAAGGGAGAGCGGCTTGAGACGATCATAAGCTTTGTGCTGGTAGAGTGTGAATGCATTCAGAACAAAAACTAACTGGATTTTTCGAGATCTATAGTAAACTTTTATAAAATATAAAACTTAAGACTCTAATATGGGCTGCCACAAGCCCTTTCAGTCAAATGCAGGTAGTTTTGTTTGCTTGTGAGGGCTATTATTCTTTCACTGCAGTCTTAAATACACTATCAGAACTAAACCCATCCAGAACAAACAGGTTTACCTTTGACCAAAGCCAAGAGGAAAACTGAAATACCAGAGTAATTTCAGACCTACAGAACCATCAAGAATTTTTACTTGCCCACCTCATGGATCTACCAGATGTCACCTGATTAAGACACCTGAAAAGGAGTAAAAAACCCCAACATGTTCAGGGATGAAACAGGCATATCCAAAACTTATGCGTGTTCTCCGGTACCCAAAACAAATCACAAAATAGGAACTCACACAGTTCATGCATCCCTGGTGTAACCACTTCCATATTTTTATCCTGCCCTGTGACATTCAGTATTGTCTTTTTATACTTTGACCTCTCCAGGGACAACATAACTGTTTGTCAAATGATCATATGCTGCCTTACATTGGTGATGCTCTACTTCATTTTGGAACCCTGCATGTGGTCTTGATGTATGTATTTGTGTCAGAACGTTGCTACAGTGACAGATACCGTATCACAGGTAATACAGAACAGGAAAGCACAGAGCCTATTTCTAAACTATATCATTTCACTTTGCTGCCTTAAATTTGGTTTTCAGCAGCCCTGGAAACACCACATTACTTAATGGCCTCTACAAATAGATTTTTACCCTTGAAGGTCTTGTAGGTCTTTTTATCTCTTTGTGGTCTCTAAAGGTGTCTCAGAACAGTGTGCAACACAAGGTGGAAGATGCCATAATTCACATACATGACAAGTGACAAAAGCCACGCTGGAAATAAACACTTCCTTTTTGTTCTTGTCCCTACTCTTGAAAGAGTATCTGAAACCACAAAGGAAACAAAACCAGGTGCCAGAGGACAGCTGGTACCAGGAGGAGTCCATGCCAATGCTGCTGAAAATCTGCATGACCTACAGACCAGACAGTAATCTGAATTGGTCCCAACTCACTGCGGTATTCATGCGCCACTTTACCTCAGAGAAACTCAAGATGTTCAGGGAGCTCCAAATGGGGAAGACTGATGGAAGAGATCCAAGGAACGGTGAGCTGTGCACATCAAATGCTGTACGAAACTTTAGCAAAGAGCAGAAATTGATAGGCACCAGGAAAACCACTATTTCATAATGGCTGTTTAGAAATTACATATTTTCTAGAATTCACTTTTATAAATAACCACCTTTAAGCATTTTGGTTAGAGATTTTCATCACCCCTAAAAATCAGACTCTCCTTGTTGCCAACACACACATACGCTAGCTAAATTTCTATTTAATTGTTTTTAAAAGAAACTGCCTCTACATTGGCAGACAGGACAAAAAAAAAAAAAACCAAACCCTAGAAACAAATAATCGGAGGAGAAGCCTTGATTTGGTATTTTCAGATATGCACAAGCTCCTTTCTTTAAGACAGCCCTATTATCTGGTCACTGTTTACCTACAGCCACACTCAGTGAAATACATAATTTCATGTATTTTATTTTGCCTTTTTGGAAATACAGTCCTCCAAGACATTGCTTCTACTCCTCAAATAATGGGCAGTTTTCATGAACTGCAAAAGGAAAAATGAACTAATTCTTTCTATAAATGCAACAGACAAGGGTATTTAAAACCATTCCCTTTCCTCTCCTAAATATTAGCCAGGAATAAAAAGGCTACATATCACCATTTAGAAACACGTAAAAATTTTAATGCTTTTGTTATTTATTCTGTTTGTGACATGGGAAAAAAATATTACAGACAGGATGTCCAAAATTTAAAGATAGCTTTACAATCCTAAAATGAAAAGTACTTGCAGGGGAAAAAAGTGCCAAATCTATTAAGGAAATAAAAAATGAAACCTTAAGCTTTCAACTTTCAGTTTCAAAAGAAGGGAGTGCAAGACTTTTCTGAGGCAGTATAGCCCATGTAAGCTAGAGATAAGGCTGCTCACCAAACAATCCTGCATTCATTGCAAGCCCTTAAAATCCATGCTTTGTTCTGAGTCATTGCTTTTCAGTTTCTCAACCCATGAATGAAATTCTGACCCACACAAAGTTAAAAAACTTTTTTTTTTGGTCCATCCAAGACTTGTTTTCTTGGTAAAAACTATCAACCTATCTTTCTCATGGAAAATCTTTCCTCTGCAACCAAATTGTGCCATCAACCAAATGTCATCTCTCCCATTTGCTACAGAATTCTTCAAAGTCTAGAGCATATCTATTTTGTCATGTCTGTTATGCCTATTCAAAACACATCTTATCAGACAACTCAACTGGAGCAATACTTTTAACATGAATTCCAACAATGCTGTATATACCTTCCTACACCTTGACTTTACTGCCATTCAGCTCATGCTCCTGTATCACATAAAAATCAAAGGACAACAGAAATATGCATGTAAACTTGACAAACTTTGTTCTGCAAACATTTCAAACTTACGTTGTTCAATAAGAAACTTTATGTAAAATGAAATTCATACAGCATAAAAGCCTGCTTTGACTAGACTTTGTACTGATGCCTTGCTCTTCCAGAACAATTGTCTTACATCTGTGCTTTACTGAAACACATTATTCAACAGAAAAGAAACACATTCTTGGAATAGACAAGTGTTTCTGATACGTGGGCTGTCTCCAGCTCTTGTCTCTGAGCTTCTTCCTCTCCAGTTCTTATCACAGCTTTACACTGTCACCAAAAGGCTCCATTACTTCTCCTTCACCTTGAGAAAGCCTAGACCCTTAACACGTGGGTGAAGAACAAAGACACAGCTATAGATTATACCCATATAGATTATGTCTCCTGAACCTTTTTTTCCACAGCCAGCTTAATTTTGAAACCCTATAGCAATACATTTTCATCATGCTTCTAAGTTTGAGAAAAGAAAACCAAAATGCATGAAATGAGTTCTTACTTAACTGGAGGAAACAACTATTTTCACCAATAAGAATATAGTATAATTTGATTTAGAATGCCAGGTTTTTTAAGGTTAAAAAAAATTCTCTCAAAACATGCTTACTCATGTTTCAAGCAGGAAACACAACCTAGATCAGCACGATAATAAAAAAAAAACCTGCAGAAAGAGATCATACCATAAGCTTCTCCCTCAGGCAACAGGGAACTCAAGGCAATTGTCAAACTGCATCGATTGTTCCACACAAAATCTGGTTTACAGAATAAAATTAGTATTTAATCGTAAAAATGTGTTAAAGTTGAGCTTGAAAATACTAGTCAAACAGCCTTTTCTCAGTAGCTGTTGTCATATTTATAAACTCTTAACTTTTGGGTTAAAAAAAAATCTGTTCCCAGGATTGTAAAGAAAATCCGTCAAATATAAAATGAGACAATTATGTCACCTGATGTCTACATACAGTCTTGTGCATACTTGATAATTCTCAAATGACAGCAACACAAAAGGACAAATCTCTGGCTGCTACTCAGAAACTACCAGGCAACACTAAATAGACAACTACCCTTGTCCACTCCAGCTGGCTACTGCTTTGAACAGTTACATGAAGCAGCAAACACTGTAGTAAGTTCTGAGGGAGAAAAAGAAAGGCAAACATTTCTGTTCCCATCTCCACCAGTCAGAGAGCTTCAGATGTCTCCCCTTGTAATTAAACAGCAAAATAAAGAGACACACACCCACACTGCCCCTCCAATAAAAGCATCTTAGCATCCACTGTCGTGCTGACAAGCTCTAGGTTTGACACTGCTGAATTACTACTCCAGAACAGTAGTCACTCCACTGACTCCTACTTTTCAGCTCTGCCTAAAATTTGTAGGCTTTCAAATAAAATATGAAGTTGTTTCTTACTACAAGCTCACTCATTTTTCTCCAGTCACAGCAAATAATATTAAAAGACGTCATTTTCCCACCTGATGTCATCAGAGCACATATTACATTGGCTTTTCACCTGTCATCTGGTAAAAAAATTTGCAGAGAATGGCAAGAGGCAGTACTTTTTTCTATGAATACCAGTCCTTTTTGTGATCATAGTGAATGCACGTGCATCCTAGAAATTGTGCAAGTAGAGCCAGTAGACAAAGCCGGGCTTGAAGCCAAAACTTTCCTTCTCACCTACATTGTTTTTTGAATTATCATGGTAGCACTAGTCCCTTTAAAATCAATCATTAACCTCTCACTTTTATAATTAACCTCCACCATTCAAAATTATGGCTAGCTGTCTTCTAACTCCAAGACCACAAGACACCGCCTGTATCTTTCCTTCATTCCAGAGTTACTTAGCTAAACTTAATACTGCCAAAATGGACAATCCCATGGTTTTGAAGTCATCTCTGGTGAATCTGAAGTCAGTGAAGTCAGCATAACTTCCACAGAATCAGAGAATGGTTTGGCTTGGAAGAGGCCTTAAAGACCAGCTAATTCCACCCTCACTGCCAGGGAACACCTTCCACTAGACCTGGTTGCTCAAAGCCCCATCCAACCTCAAACAATTCCAGGGATGGCGTATTCACAACTTCACTGCAAATGACCTTCTCTAGAACTTCTGGAAAGGCTATCTGACCCTTCCCCTTCTTGGCCACTCATTGACACCATGTGCCTCCAACCCACCTGCCTTGATGTAAACAGTGATTAGGGTTGCATAGTAAAGCAAATGAGGGAAGCAGTTTGGAAACACTCCAGAGAAGGTAAGGGAAAAGCAAGCTTAACACCAGTCAGTTCCTGGATCCTGTTTGCTGTATGGCTGCACAAACAGTTGTGTTGCCATGAGGACAAAGCTGAGAGGAAGAAACAAGGGGTTGAGGCTTGAAGAAGACAGGATCACTTCTCTCAGTAGCAGGGTGAACTTAGGCTGACTGAAAGCCACTACGGCCTAAGATGGAAAATGAGGTTGTCTTAAAATAACAGCTGTGAAAAATACTTTCTAAGCTAACACACAACACAAGGCTCATATAACCACTATGAAACAGAGGTGTGTAAAGATCTTGAATGCATGCAAGGACAGCATCAATTCTATAACAAACAATTAAGAGCTTAGAAAGACTTTCAGAGCTAGTAACCTGCAGCTTGACTTCACCCCCAGGATTAAGCTTTTGCAGGGCCCAACAGCTAGATATCTGCACAGGCCTAGCCAACCAAGCCTCGACAAACTGATAAAAATTTGGAGGGTGGGAGGGGTGGGGAATCCACCTTCTTTTCCTTTTGGTACCTTAAAAAAACCTGCCTATTAGTCAGATACAGCACGTGGCTAGCTCTGCATTTACTACCCTCACTGTAGCTCAAAATCATGTGCTGAATAAAGCTCCTGGGAGGGATATATTCTTTATTAATGATTGTTGAATCCTTTGCACTCCATCCTACATTGCTACAAATGATAACAAATTTAAAAAAATCTTAACTCGTATAACTAAAGACTGAACAAGATACTTCACACTAACTTCTTTCAATAGGAAGACTTTACCTACAGTATCAGTTTGATTTAATTCAATGCACATAAGGGCACTTTCCCCATAAGGAAAGAAGGAAAGACATATGGATAGAGCTTTAGTCAGAAACAGCCTTCCAAATGAAAATGTACGTAGCACTTTGCACATTCACTGGAGTACTAGGGATTTACTATGTTTAAGCAAGATTGTTTTACAAACTCATGGTACCAGTACTGACCTACCCCATAAATAAATTTGATTCAGCATCTTCTGGCAACAGCAGAAACCTTAGTGTCCCTCAGTCCATACTGCCAGACTCCTAAAAGGACATCTGGGCTCCTCCCCTGCCAGTTAATGATCCCCTCCACACTCTTGCTTCGTGCTCTCCTGGCAGAGCACAACCCACAGCAGTCGCCAACAAGTTATGCACAGTTACCTCCACTTGGGATACTGCCTGCCCTAAGCCTGACCTTAAGCCACAGCTATGAATTCAACCTAAATGCCTCCATGTTCTCTGGAGTATGCTGTCTCAAATAAAAGTTAGTATACTGAGAACTTTACAGTAGTTTTCTTGATACGTCCTACCCTCCTCACTTAAGAAAACCCAAACAAAGAAACCCCAGCAGCTGTTCAGTACATGCAGCTATCTTCTAACTGCAAGCATTTTTTCTCCAGTTTGTGAAAACTGAGGAGAAAGTATTCTGACTTACTCAACCAAAGGACTGTTATTGAAAAGCCTTTTTCTTGCTGTAATCTTGCTAAACTGATTATCCGACCTACTTGTCCACCTGCTATTGCTCACACAGTCTAAATGGGAGAGAAAGAAGTCTGTCGCATATTTGTTGTGTTAGCCAAAGCCAGCTAGATAGTCAGGAAAACACAATCTTACTGTTAGGTCTTTTTTTCCAGTTGGCACTTTATCAAAAATGTCCCCACCCAAACCTAGCCTTGTTTGTAGCACTACTGCATATGCCTGAGGACGGCCAGGTGTCCTGAGCATGACCCGTGGGCACAACAAGACTTGCTGGTCATCGAACCGTCGTTTCTGCACCACTGGGGTCTGAAGAAAAGCACCATCCTCCACTATTCCGTTCCCGTCCAACACTGACAGCACCGCTGGGACGCTTTAACACAAAGCCTGCCTCCCGCTCGTAAAGCAAACCGTGCCCTTGCCATTGAGCTGCTGCAAGGATGCAAGGCCTCCCCACGGAGGGTGGACCGGGAAGAAAGGGACTCCATGTCGACGGGCACCGCGTTCCGCAGAGGCTGGTACCTGGCAGGGGCTGGCAAAGCACCCCATGGCCACGCGGGGCTCTGTGTCCCCACTGCCCCTCCTTTCCGCGGAGCCCAAGGGCGCTGCAGCCGCCTGAGCTGGAGGGGCACACCGGGACGAGCCCGGCGGGCACGGCCGGCCCCGGGCGGGCTCTCCCCACGTCGCGGGTGGGCGTCGGGGTTGCGGTCCCGCAGCACACCGCAGGCACCACCCTGCCCCGCCCGGGCACATCGGCCCCTCCGCGGCTGCGGAGCGCAGCGCCCGGGGTCCCGGCCGGCAAGGAGAGGAGCCAAGCGGGGAGATCCCGGGCAGCGCCCCCGCCCCCTGCCCCACTCGCCTGGTTGGGGTCGGTGGCTCGGAAGACGTGGCAGGCCATGGGGGAGTCAGGGTTGTCGGGCTGCGCCTTAATCAGGTAGGCGAAGTAGGTAAGGTCGTGGCTGTTGTGGATGAAGCGGGCGATGTGCTGCGCCTTGTGCTCGAAGATGAAGACGGCGGGCGCGGGG
>VYXD01007091.1:244994-327139 GCA_013397195.1 Hylia prasina | reverse complement strand
CCCCGCCGTTTGCAGAAGCTCCCAGGCGCTGTCTGAGTTGGTTTTGACCTGGCGAGTCGGAGAGTTGCTGGGGAGAAGACGGCTCCCGGCAAGGAGCGGGGCCCGGGGCACCTCCCGCCCGCGGCGGCTTCGCTCCTACGGCCGCCTCTCCCCTGGCTGGTTCTCCCCCGCGAGGAGAGCCCGCCGTACCGCGGCTGTGCTACGGCAGCCCACCCCCGCGCACTGCCGAGTCAAGAGATTCATCACGGCTGATTTTAATTTTCCTCTTTTTTTTCCCCTAAGCTTGTGTTCCGCGCTTGAGCTTTTAATCGGGGGGTTTCCTCGTCGCTATCGCGATAGCATGTCTTGCCAACAAATCCGCCACATACTGTAGATGTTAATAACGAGTCTCTTCCACCTGGGAGAGTAGCTGGACAAAGCTTTGCCAGCCATACAGCATCCGTATCCTTCTGGTAATTGCCAATTGTAACGACTGTCCCCCGTTTATATCTGTAGCAGCAGCGGCAGTAACTCCCCAGTAAACATTGTTATGGCCACCGTTTTAACCCTGCCTACAAATAAAAAATCTGTAGCTTGAGCTGAAGAGCTGCTCTGTGTAATTTGAGACTGCATGATTTATTTGTGCAGAGAAGGGTCATGCAGCGCTCAGGTCACAGCCCACAGTAGTCTGAACTGACAAAAACTGTCACATTTGCGGTATTTTCATACTGTTGCAAACCACTCATTTCCTGAGCAAAAAATGTTGCTTTTTTTTTTTCCCCCCCCAGTTTAACCATCTAGTTTATGCATTCTGGTTTTTCAGCTGTAATTTTCAATTTAATATTGTTGATCGGAAAGACCTCAAATATGTATTCTCTCATGGCTTCCTGCAAGCCTTAAGAGACATCCTACAATGGGAGGACAAGGGAGCTAATGCAAAAAGTCTTATTCAGGCTGAATATGTTCATATGAATACGAACCAGCTAATACGTGCTACAGCAGTACAAGTTACAGCCAGACTGGACTTGCTTTCCCAAACTGTTTTCACACTTGATCTACATTGGGCTACATTGCTGTGCAGTAGTTTTTACAACCAGGGTAATTAGAAGAATAATGGCCAATATTGATGGATCACAAAGCTAAAAAATTTCTTCTCCCTCACTCTGCACAGTTAGTATTAACCCTTTGGCTGAGGATGGTGTTTAAGATTTGGTGCAACAGCATTGCGGAATGACAATTTTTGAAACTCTTACCAGTGCACCTGGAAGAAGAGCTGTTTGGTTTCTGGCAGCAGCGTTAGCAATGGTTTAATGCTGCAGTGAGCTGCTCCTTTTCTGCCAGTTCAGTTCTGTGAGCCGCCTCTAATTTAAGTGACAGTGCTTGTAGAGAGAGCATTGTTGGCACAAAGGGAGCGGGAATGACTGCTCGGGGGTGAAGAGAGCAGCAAGACTACTCGCCCCTTTTGGGTACGCTTGGTTAGACAATTCATCTAGAGCGTGAAGATGCAATTCAGTCATTTGAGTGCAAAGACCAACTTAACCTACCTGGGAAGTGAACTAAACACTGGGGTTGCCCTAGAACAGCGGCAAAACCCCCTCATGCATTCTTCTCCAATTGTTTCAGATGGGATAATCATTAAATGACTCCAGTGAAACAGCCTAATGGAGAGGCTGCAATCTAGTGAATAGCTGCAGCTGCTTACCAACACCATCTCTGGGACTACTAGATCCTTTCGGTTTATGTGTGTATATGAGATACCAAAACCAGTTTGAGGACAGCCACCTAGGCTTTTAGGTGCTATGGCAATACAAATATTTAATAATAATCAGGAAACTTGAAGACAATTATGCAAACACATTAAAAGAGCAAAAAATGCTTTTAAGCAATTACAGATGCCTATATGTTCTTGCATCATACAAATGGAACAAGAAATCTTCACTTGAAGATGTTACAGAGCTGTGTTTTCAGCTGATAAGGATGCAGTTCAATTACTGCAAATTATCAGGTAGAAATTAAATTCTAAAATGTGAAAAATGAATGTAAAATTCTTCAACTGTCACCATTGTGCCTATTTTGTAAAGCTATTTGGTTTTTCCTTGTTGAGTGATTTGCAGAATATAGTATGAGATCTTATAGTATGAGGTTATTTTGACTTGATTTATTTTTATTACTAAATTCTTTATACAAATCCCTTAGAAGATTAAATAAATTTATATAAATGCTCCCACTAATATTTAACTACCTTCAAAATCAAATTCTCAGATGTTAGTCCAAAGTTTTCATGCTTTCTTCTTGCTTCAGCTTTTTATGTCTCTTTGAATCGATTCTTCATAGTAATCCCTTTTAGCTGTCCCTTACTTTTATCCATTTACTTCATCATTTCTTATCCTTTAATCTGCCTTACACTTTTTATCCCCCCATCTCATTAACAGTGTTTCAGTAAGAAGTCAGTCCTTTTGTTATGTAACTTTTCTTCCTGAAGTCGGCCCCCTTTTCTCATTTCAATTGTTACATTTTATGCACCTTTAAGTTAAAAATTCCAATTTCTCTCATATTGAGCACAGCAATCATTTGCCCATGACATCTGACATGCCTCTCATGTAATTTCTAGCGTTTAAACTACAATGACAAGGAAAGTATCTTTCTCTAATTCTTTGCACAATGTAGTTAGGCATTAGCATAAAATATATAAACCTTATAATTCAGTTAATGCAAATCAAAAACTTTGGGACAAAGAAGAAAGCAACTTTCCACAGTTCTTATCCACAGAGCATTGAAAAATACATGTCTGTTCTTGATGAAAGAACAGTTTCTCTCCAGATCATCCCAAACAGAAGTGTAAATGCAGCACCCATGCCAGAAACATGACAAAGTCTCTGGTGAGAAGCTACAGGGTTAACAATTCTTTTTTTTATTATGATCATTAGCATGAGCATTGTCCAAACTTCTTGAAACAAATTGTAAAATCTGAAGGGAGCACTCTATAGGAAGTTCTGAAGTACATAAAGTACAGTGGGCAATAATTGCCATAGCTTGTCCTGTAAGTGAAACCAACCACAGACCCAATCAGACTTTTTTGAATTGTTGATAACCTGCCATTGTTTTTCTTCCAAACATAGACATTAGATGCAAAACCTCTTAAGTAAGGGATATTATTGAAGTGACCAAACATAGATAAAGTTAACTAAATGCAAGTGCCTCTGAACATTTTGGATTTGATATGTTTGTCAATGGAGCGCTACATGTAAAGGTTATTTTTCCAAATAAATTGGACAATGTATTTTCTTTCTGTTTATTAGAGGAAGTATGTTTAGTTCTCCAAGACCATAACTTGATAATATATGCTGTTTCTGCACGTGGCACCACAGCAGCCATTTCATATATCATATCTGGGTCTTCAGTTCATACTCAGTGTTAAAAGGATTAAGACCTGCAAAATGGTAAGCAACCACATCTCTCAGTAACTTCTTATGCAGCAAAGACACCTCAGCATCTCACATGATCAGACTGTTAATTGCTAGTAATTAACCATCCCCTTAAGCTTTCTAGCCACAATTTTAATTGCAAAAAAAAAATATTAAGTTATTAGAGGAGCTGTAGGCTTGACTTTACAATCCCATAATTTATGCATAACTTCAGTCACCTTGGACTATTATTTCAATAATATGCCCTGAAGCTGGAATTGCTTCTGATTCAATTACTTTTCTAAGAATGATCTCACTTAGCTGTCTGGGAATTTAAGGTCCATTTCCATATTTACATTAGTTTAAACTAGTCATATTTTATTTTACTTTCAGATCACCTTTTTTCAGGTCTGAGATATAGCCATTTTTACTTTAAAAACCATTTAATTAATTTGAACTACCTGTTCTTATTTGAAGATGTAATGAAATAACTTCTGGAAATACAATTGAAGTACTAGAAAGTTCAGTAGACTGGACGTATTACCAGGACTTTAAGCTTTAGCTCCTAGAGAAACTTTGGTGCCTCTTCTTTTAAAGTACATAAAAAACCTTGCTAAAAATAATGAAAATTGTATATTTTGCAGGATGTATAAAGATTAGAATAGTTTAAAATGAAATGCCGAAGTTTCAAGTAAGACAAACTGGCCTTCCAGAGATATGTCAATAGCAGAGGACAATTGCTGCAACTTGTAAACAATAAAAATGATGAAAAATTAATCTGATAAGAGGTGGGTTGGTTTTAGTGTTTTCTTCTTAAATGGCATTAATCTTTTTTGATCAAAATGACAGACTGAATTTGTTCTGCCAATAAGACCCACTCCAAAACAGATTTAGGGGAACTAGAATGAGTAAAGTTCATAAGGGAATAATCCCTAGCTAGAAATTTTATAAACATCTCTAGAACTTGAACTGGCACATTTTATGTTTCTGTTATTGTTATTCAATTTAATGTAGCACTGATTAAGAGAGACAATTCATTAAATTATTATATTTCTCTTAAAAGAGAAATTTGATTGGGGAAAGTCTTACTTAAGTCATTTTTTCATACCACAGTGACCCCATGAAATTTTCCAGCACAGCAGACTTTGAATCCAGTGAAGAACCACAACACATTTTATTTAAAACTAAGTTTTAATGTGGAGTCCTGTGTGATCACAGCACCTTTTCCATGTGGCAGCATTTGAAATTTGTTTGTTTATTTTGTTTTTTTTAATAGGGCCCCTACCCTTCCCCCCAAACTGCATCACATCAGCTTACTAGAGTCCCCGTTGTTGAAGTAAGACAGAGTTTGGTGGCTGAAAGCAGTTCAGAGCAGCTGCAAAGCTAGTTACTGCAGGAGATGGAGCAACTTCTGAAACAAGAACTTCCACATTCCCAATTATTTCATTTATAAAAAGGAGCCATTTACTTCTCTACTGTTCCCCAGCCACTGCAGTAACAGTAACATACAAATAAGAGAAAAAAATGAGGAAGAAGAGATAAAGTACTGTGACTGCTGGAGTCTACTTCTCTCCCTAACAGTGCCTGCTGCATCTACCTAATTTGTGATTTGGGAGAGATCCTGGTCTGCTCCAGTTCTCTAGCAATGGAAACTAAGACAGAATTTCTTGTCATTGCCAAAGCTAAAAGGAACATATTGATATTATTTCACAAATATATTATTACAAAGGATGAACCACAGGCTAGAAAGGTTAGCAAATCTAGAGTAGAGTGCAGAAATAACACAGATGAGAGATGCTTTGGAAGGCAAGAGTACTTGAAAAGGCACAAATTATGTCTCTTCAAGAGGAAAATGCAAATACCATTATGACCTCAAGTGTACCACTACTGAAGTGTTATTGCAGCTTCTCCACTTTGTACTGTATGTGTGGTAAAAGAAGGTACAGCTTAGCATGAACAATAGGGCACTAGTAGGCCCAATACAATACCAAGAATGGTGCCAGTGAATCTGCTAACATTAAAAAAAAAGAACAGATGGGAACTCCTTAATCCTCTTTCTCATCGTCCTTAACTCTCTCCTAGGTAAATCAACATCTGTTGTCTTGACTCTGTTCACTGCTGAGTATCTCTCATCCCTCCACAATCCCAACTGCGAGAAGCAGCGTGGCACAGCACACCAGTGATTCATGCCAGACATGCAGTTACATTCCTCATTTTAAATGTACACTTCAGTACCATTCTCAAGCTTCATGTCTGGTTGAAGTATCCAGGACATCCCTGCTCAGAAGCATCACTGGGAAGGAAGCCTGTCTTGCTTTAATTTGGGCAAGCTCTCAGATGAGTATTTTTTTACAAACACCTCTAAACTGCCAGACGCAGGACAATGACATTCATAGGGAACACAAAAATTCTTTTCAGCTTCAATACCAAGAACATCTGAATATGACTTCTCAGATTCAGAGGTAATTCACAGAGGAATTAAGCAACCTGGCCACTTTCAGTGGCAGAAAAGCATATTCCTAAATGTGGCATAAAGACACTGATAAATAACTCGACTGCATAACAGAATATGGAAGAAGAATTTTAGAGTGGTCAAACAGCATGAAAACCTTGGATAGAGAAATGCAAATGATTTTTCTATGAACAATATACAGATCTAGAAAAATCTTGAGATGCATAAACAGGGAAAAGAGTAAAATGAGAATATGCCCCAAATGCAATATGATGCTATTTGAAGAGCAAGTCATAATGTAGAAATGTTAGTATAATTAAGTTATTGATTTAAACTGCTGCAAATATGCAGAGTATGGTATGTATTCTGTTATCATTAAAATACTGAATGTTATTTATGTAACTGGAAATCTTTGTGCTCATCTTTACAACAAGTACAAGTTAGTTTGTTTCCCTACAATGTAAGAAGTGGGACAGAAGTTATGGTGATATGAATTCATAGTTCCAGATCCAAGCTACATAGGGAAAGGTACCAGAGGTCCTTATCACATAGCCAGAAGTGCTATCAAAGGATTGCTGTGAGGGAAGACTGTATGTGGCAGTGCCACCTGGTGACCAATGCTGGGACAAAGTCCTCTGAAATTATCTGGCACAGAGATTTATTGTATGGAATAACGAATTATCCTTACTTTTCCAAAGCTCATTATGTGAAGTGCAAAAATGACATTGAAACTTCCAATTTATATAAATGTAACAGTATTTGTTATGTAAACACTGATAGAGTATTTGGAAACTATGGTATTTACACATAAACAGAAAGGGTTCTAGAAGTAGGGCAGCTTTGTAATTAGCAATAGCAGGTAAATGCAGTTTAGGGAAGAGAAAACCCAGAAATACTAAAATTAGACTTCCTTCATGGAGAAGATCAGCGATCTCAGCTTCCTTACTTCCTCAGTGACACAAAGTCATACATAATTAATCCCAGTAACTCCACTAAATGCCAGGCTCATTTCTCCACCTTGTCTCAGAAGAGCTTTGGAAACAAGAATCAGGAAGTCCTTCCAAGCACCCAGGACTAGGTATGAGGAATGCTCAGCATCATCCTTCTAACTCCTGTGCTGGTTTTGGCTGGGGAATAATTCCTTTTCTTTACAGGAGCTAGCAGGGAGCTGGTTTGGATTTGTGCTGGAAACATTACTAATAATAGTAGATTTTGTTGTCGTTGCTGACCAGCACTTACACAGAGCCAAGGCCTTTTCTGCTTCTCACACCACCCCACCAGTGAGGGGGCTGGGGGTGCATGAGTAGTTAGGAGGGGACAGTCGGGACAGCTGATCCCAACTGACCCAAGGGATATCCAACACCATATGACATCATGCTTAGTATATAAAGTGGGGGGAGAAAGTGGGGAACAGTGAGTGATGGTGTTTTGTCTTCCCAAGTAACCATTACACAGGATGAGGCCCAGCTTCCCTGGGGATGGCTGAACACCTGCCTGTCCTTGGCAAGTGAGGAATTAATTCCTTGGTTTGCTTTGCTTGCCTGTGCAGCTTCTGCTTTACCTACTGACCTGTCTCTATCTCAACCCACGAGTGTTCTCACTTTCACCCTTCTGATTCCCCCTGCTGTCCCACAGAAGGGGGACTGAGCAAGCAGCTGTGTGGTGCTTGGTTGTCAGGTGGGGTTAAACCACAGCACCTCAGACACTGAAGAACCAAGAGCAGATCTGTATGAGTGAGTACGGACGCTGCTGTATGATAAAAGCAAAAGTAAAGAAAGTATTTGGCCAAAATTTCACGGTGACAAGCAAATCCAGTCATGAGCTGGCTGAACCTCAGGAAGGAAGCACTGCAACAGCATGCCATGCAAGCGGAGGTCAAGGCACTCAGGTCAGGTACCAACCTGCAACAATCCAGCTTCCCAATGAAGCAAATGCCCGGCAAGTTATCAGCCCAACCAACAGGTATGCAACTGTACTGAAAATCTGTCTGGGAAAGGAGCTCTACCATGATCAACCACGGAATCTCGGACAGAATAGAGGGTGCTCATTTTTAAGTGTTTCCCCCCAACAGTGCCCAGCCACTAGCAGAGGTTCTTCAGAAATATGGCATTTTTTTTTCTCTACAGGTAGATCAAATGACTCAAGACATGTTTCTGTGTTATTCTAGTATCCACAAGGTCTCAACAGAACCGCCCTGCATGCCTCTGCAAAGGAGTAGAAATTAGCCTCTCATTATACCTACAGCCAAGAGGGTAATAAAACATTCAAACAGGGCAAACAGGAAAAAGAAACATGATTCCCCCAATTCATCACCTCTCTACCTTTGTTTTTAATTCATCCAAGACAACGTGTCTTCAAGTGTTCAGAGTGCAAAGGCTTAAAAAGGGGAAGGTAAAAAATAAAGGAGGAGGGACACACAATGAACAAGAAGATCACATACTTTCCAAATGTGGTTAAAGAAAGGCAGTACAATTTTATGGAAGCAGAAACAGAGATACGCTTTTATCTGGACGAAGTGTGCAGAAGCTAAATATGTAAAACACTAGTGCACAGATATACTCCAGCCATTTGTGCCCTCCTGTGGAGCTTTCTATAAAATACCTTTCTGCAAAAGGGCTAGTGTGTTTGAAATTTATGGAAAAAAATAAAAAAGTCATGTGATGAAGACAACAGCCACGGCTAGGACATTCCTTCATTATTCCCTCCCCTGAATTTGTTGATTGTGCAAGACCCCACCCCCCTTCCTTCCTCCTGCTCTGTTCTAGGCAAATGTTGAAAAAAATAAAATGCTTACTTGTCTCCTAAATACAGTTAAGGAAAAAAAAATCACTTGAATGCTATTTCCTGCAAAATTTCATTAATCTCATATGTCCTCTGTCTTTTCCTGGTTCAATACAATATTTTGTCTAGCTTTAAGTAATTGATACAAAGAGTCCTTGCAGCCTGCAGTTACCCACCAACTCCTCAGTACCCCACCACAGAGAAAGACTTCACCCTAATTTAATAAGGAAAGAAATGAAATATGGCACTAGTCCTGAACCTAGTCCTGAACTTTACTCATTGCAGTATTTACAAGACAGACTTCAACGCAGTAGGCTTAAAACAAAACACAGACCAGCTTTGTCTTTATTACCTACAAGTTTAATGACTGTCTGTGGACTTATAAAAATATTCATGTTATACAATTTCTATTAATCAACAATTAGAATTAGTAACACAAAAGGACTCCTGATTCTCTTTGAAAAGATCTGTTTCTGCATATATAGACAAACAAATCAAATCACCAGCTTGTTTGGACACATAAGGATTGCTACACTTAAAATTGTTACATTTTTTGTTTGGTTCCCTTTTAATAAAATACTTAATTCTTCCATTACTCTGTAGAGGAATTCCTGCTGATAGTGATGAGGACACATTTCAAAAGTTTTAGTACATAGCCAACTTTAAATCATAACTCCTCTGAAAATTCTCAAGACAGTAAATTGGTATAGTATTCATATCCAAGCATCTTCCAGCCAGAATTACAACATGCTGGAGTTCAGGGACATTTAAAAAAAATATTCATCAATACTTCTAGAATATCTGACTTGACAAAATAAAAGCCTTTAGAAAGGCCGACAACTTTCTCCTCTTGCTGATGGAGCAAGCAAAAATGCTAACTGGGAGTTTCCTTGTTACCTTCCAACATCTACTGAATTGTTAAGACATGATTAATTAAATCTTCTTTTCCATGCAGTTCCAATGAAGGCACAAGTATTTCCAGCTATATGAATTTATGTGCATCAGAACACATAGGAAGTTATCTGTAAGGCTCCAGCTTTAGTAAAAAAAAGACAACCTTATTTTTTTCTGGAACTCTTGCACTGATGTAAAACAATTAATATACTAGGCCAAAGCATGACAATGTTTTCCAGTTACAGCAGCCTTACACTCCAATTTCTGCAAATTAAAAAACAACAACAACAAAAAAATCAGCTGCTCACATCACTTTTCCATACACATTTGTTTGCTCTATGTTCAGCCCTGAGCCCTTGCAGAAGGACGAGGGAAGAGGTAAACGGGAAGTGTGCTCCCAGGAGCATTTTGTGACACTATACCAGGAGGGTCCCAGAAAATCTGCTCTCCCCAGCTACAAAGCAAACACCTCAGAATTCAACCAGCATGAAGAAAGTATCATCCAGATTCATGGTCATGGCCAAAAGCTTTTGTCAGAGCCATCACTGTTTCACTTATTTGGGCTTCTAATCAATTCCAAATATTGTTTTTACACATCATGCATCATGCCTAAAATAGGGGCATTCCTGAAAGGACTGTAGCATATGCAGCATGCACGATGTGCTGCAGTTTATTTTCATAGCACAAAAAGGCAGGCATAACCTGTATCAATGACTTTCAGCCAGCTCTTAAAAATGTTAATTTAAAAAACAGATTTGAGTTAGAAAGGTAGAATAGATGTTTGCATCTTAAGTGGGCCTGAAATCACTTGAGGATCTGTCCCAGCAAAGCGGGTACTCAGTCTCTAGCAGCCTGAAGTTGAAGCAGAAACTTCAATCTCCTTATCAGTGTGAATTATCTCTCTTCAAATTTACTTATACTACACCACCAGCACATCTGGAGATGGAACAGTGTTGCTTTTATTATATCCCACAATATTTGCAGTGTGTTTTATGGAAAATTCAAGAAAAAAAAAATTAGGAGGACAGCATGCAAGGACATTGGATTTATCACTCCCCTTTAGAAATGCCCCCATTCTTCAACATCAAAGTCAAAATTTTGTTGGTTAGGACACCTTCTTAGGGCAAGCGTGCAGAACACAGTCCTGTTACAATGCAACACACAAAGAAGTCTTCTAGTGTGGTCCTTTCTCTGATGTGCTCAACTACCTCTCCAGCTTGAATTTTCAAGTTTCCTCTTGACTTTTCTAGTCCAGAGGTTGAAATGAGGTAACTACATCAATATTTTAATTTAATTAGAAAGAAGACTGCTGACCAAAACATCAAGCAGAGTGCTACAGATTAACAATGGATGAAATGAAAAAGCAGAAACCCATTAAAATATTTTGAATTAATTTGCCTTTCTACCTTTATGTAAAATTAGCCTCTGGGCTTCATTTGAGAGAATTTTGGGTCTCTGGAAAAACTTAATGCATTAAATCAGCCTTTATAAGCCTAGTTGGTGGGAAGTAAGTATTTGAAACAAGCAAGCTGTTAGGACAAGTATATTCTCCAGTTATTAAAAGACTGGAAGCCAGATCTGCAAATAGCTGCAATCAAATACCTGACAATGCTATTCTTCAAGAGTAGCTATATGCTAGTTGCACATAACTTCATATTCTCCTTATATGTAATACTACTGTTGAGTCCAAGCCCATCCTAATTTTACAGACAAAAATATTAACATGGGACTTATAATTCCCTCAGTATCTTCCCAGTCAACATTTTCAGGTGTCTTTCTGAGTTTAGTGTGTAGTTTCTTACTCATGGGTATTAGGAAGTCTACAGAGATACTTCTCCATACACATCCTGATGTTTTGTCTACCAGGAAAAGCACAGCTGGACATGTTTTCACAAACACTGCAGAGCTGACTTCAAGTAGTCAAAAGTGAAGAAATCTTCACAGCAATGCAAGGGTGATGCTGAGCAATTCCTGTCAAGAAGACAAGGATACATACCTTGCTGAACAATGGCACTTTATTCCCTGTGCAGAACAGAAAAGTTTACTTGATCTTCCTCCAACATGTCACTGTCAATAAAAGTTCCCTTCAAACTGTTTCAAGAACAGATGCCATTTCCTTGAACTGTCTGAAGAAGTTCTAAAAAGCAAGGATTGACACAAATTTCAGTTGCTTGAAGAAAAGCTCAAACTGCAGTTCAAACTAGCATATTAGTCAAAAAACACTGTCCATATTTCTCACTTGCAATGTACAGCTTGAACTGGAAGTTTCTGATTTTCTTTCTGTGGGCTGGTTGGCATTTGAACACATTAACTACAAAATCTACAAAGGTGATGCCTTATTAGCATGGGCTTCCCTATTAATAGGAAAAGATTCTACAAAAGAAAAATAAAAAGTAGCTCTCGTGCCATAAAAAATAAAATAAAAAAACCCTTCTCACATTAATGTTTGTACTGCTAGCTGAAACAATCCAGATTTCTCAAATGTAGCATTCATTTCCTAAAGTAGCCGAACAAAAAATTATTAAATAGGCTTCAACCAGAATAAATACAACACTTCACAACACCCAAGGATTCACAATATCCTTCTCAAATTTCTGCTGATCAAATTCCAAGGATCTATTTAAGTTTGTATGATATTCTAGGTGATGTACTGACCCTTTAAATAGGAACAACAATACAAGGGCCATGTTTATGCAAAATTAAAATTACATAAATTCATAGATAGAGACATAGCAATTAAGAGTCAGTGGTGGTAAAGCAGACTTGAGTTCTATTCCTAATCATTAGCAAATTGTTAGGCTTAAGCCAAGTTTTAGATTTTGAGGCTGGGGATCAGTTCTGTAGAGCAAAAACATTCTATGAATTTTTAACATGGCAGAATGATAGCTGACAAGCTCTGAAAGATTTTATGTCTTTGGTTGTTAGTTTTTTTGTAAGAGAAATGATCAATTACTGTTAAATTAACATGTTCAGCTAAGTGATGTAGAACTAAATACTGTAAGTATTTAGCTTCTGTGTTTTAAATAGTTATTTAATGCTTCATGTTTGTATGACTGAACATATAAACAAGCAGCACAAACATATGCATCAGGGTATAGAGCTGATTCTCACAACAGTGGCACTGCTGTTTTTAGGAGACTGAGCATTCAAGCAACACTCACTACAGACCTTGAACTGTGGGATGGTCATTTCAAAAGATTTGTTTGTTATTTGTCCTGAAGGGTCTGCCACTGTTAGTGTCACTGTGACATAGGGGTACTTCAGAGACCTGCAGGTGTCAGAGCTCATCGCAACTCCCAGTTTCCACTTCATATCTACAAACTACAAAGATGAAAATCATTGGAAATGGTGTCAGGGAGAGGTCAACCCCCCCTCCCTCCTTGCTATCCACTTGGAGGGATAGATCACAGACAATACAGGACATCTAGAGATCTTACCCAAATGGAAAACAAACGTGAACATTCAGGTATTATTGTGAATACAAATTATCTGCCCTTCCCTTTAATGGTGAGTAAGTAAGTAATTCAATACGTTATTTCACTTTATCTGTTTTCCTTATTTAAGTACAACCAACAGTCAAGTACACTCTTAAAATTCTAGTAAGAAGAGCTTAAGCCACACAGTTCACCCAGCTTGTATATCATGTGGGGGGGGGGGGTTGTTGTGATGTTTTCTTTTTTTAGAAGTTTCTAAATCAAAACTGAAGTTTCTAAGTCTAAACGAAATAATTTATAATAGCAATAACAGATAAAAATTACAACATTTCAAAACTTCATTTTAGATAAATCAAGGTACGTAACAGATACATTTCAGACAAGTAAGTTATAATTTTCAGCCTTTTGTGAAGAAAGGCCTTTAGAAGTTTGTATCAAGCCTCAGAAAAAGATTCTACTTTCCCAATTTCATACTCAGGAAAAAATAAATCTTAATATGTATACAGAATGCTAGTTTTTCAAGTAAAAAGGGAATGCTGGAAATTGACAGAAAGTATCTTTTATAATGATGGTAAAATTTAAGGGAGACAAAGAATAAGCAGTCAAGTGCTAGCACTAACAACTTCAAAGAACAATTTACACTTAAAACAGATTTCCATAATGAGCTAATACAATAGTCTGTCAGACTGACTGCCATTCATCTTCTCTAAGAGTACTACAAAACATGATTTTTTAAAAGGGTAAAAAATGTCATTTATCTAAATGTCTGATTGTTTATCATCCAAACAATAATATTAGAAAACTCTTCAGCACGTAGACAACCTTTGTTGTATATGCTACTTTATCTGGGTAGGTATTTGGCAACATGTAAATGTGCACACAGGTAGGAAAGCTTTCAGCAGCCAATCTACCACTGCCTGCCTGACAACACAATAGAACACACAGAGTGAGACACTGACTTTTCTGATATGTTCATCATTAGCTCAGCTGCACTCTGTCCTTTAGTTACCTGCCCCACTGTGGCCATATTTCCTGCATCTTCTGACACAGCAATGGCCTTGCCCTGCTCATTCCACATGTGACGAATAACTTGAACTGCATGTTTTGGCAGTGCGCTGATGCCACTGCCCAAGGTGGTGATGAGTTCTTCTGTAGAGAGGTTGTTTCTGGCTGCTGTGCTATAATAGATACATCCAGAGATCACTGCATCAGTTTCATTCTCCACCAATTTAATACAATTCCTCATTTCACCCCAAAGAGACAGCTTTTATTTCTACTTTATGTGTACTTTAAAACAATTCTGCCGCCCGTGATTGCTTTTTTCCAGACTGTTACAAATCTTTTGTATTCATGTGCAAAAAACAACACGACCTTAATATGTCTTAATATGCAGATGCCCAGACATCCAACATGAAACCAAAAATAATCACAGCCTTCAAGTGCTGTTGCAACTGGAAGAAGGCACAAGTCAGTCAGAGGTGTGCGTGTGTAGAGCAGTTAAACAGTACCATTACTTCAGAAACAATAAAATTTAATTAAACACCCAAGAGGTGGAACTGAAATACCACCAAAAGTAAGTCAGGAATTCTAGATCATGGTATAATGGGTACTAAGAGCAGTCAAAAATGATGCCATAAACCTTCAACTGAAAAAGCAGCAAGTCTAAAGGAAAATTGCCACTTGAATTCCTCTACAGAAACAAGCAAACAAAAAATCCTAGTCTATGTTCATGCAGGTTCACTCCTCTTAAAGAGGCATTAATACAAGAGATAGTGAGTTGGTCCTCCAAGAAGCACTTGGTCGAATACAACTTCAGACATTCTATTTTATAGAGGGAAAAGCAGTATTTTGAATTTCTACTGGTATATTTTCCTGAATTGTATTACTGTTACATAAAATGTTTAGCTGCTAGATATTAAGAGAACAAGCAAGCTCTTGAAAAGTTTATCTTTCTAAAAAAAAGAAAAATTTATCAACTAAAAATACTACCTAAAAGCTCAACTCATGGCAGAATGCAATATTATAAGCTCTGTATCCTTCAAAAAGGCACCAATGCTGATTTCTGATCTCCAAGAAACAAGTTTTTAAAACACACTTTTTCCAGGCAAAGGCCCAGCTGACTTAGCTTTAAAAGAGAGCTTAACTTCCTCTATCTTGCCACTAGTTCTAGAGCTTGCAGACAGCATCTTGGAGCCATTTCCTCTTTTTATTTTTTAATTACAAAAAGTGATAGCATATATTAAGTAACTACACTTATTAATGGCACAAACTAAGCCCAGGTGTTCTTTTCCGTGTACTGAGACTAAGAAACTTTTGCCCTTTTCCCAAATCAGTTCTTTTTATATCCACATTTGATATAGCTTTTCAATACCACCATGAAGTTGTGATGGAAGGAAAAAAGACACGGTGCAAAGTAAATTATTTTGTGCTTACCTAAACAGAAATGAAAGAATGTTAGCTATTTTTGCCAGGTCACCAATATTAATGTCAACCCCCGATGTTTGAATTCTCTAGAAACAGAATGTTCAGACAATTACAAATAATAAATTATGCATTTGTAAGAGCATCTTTGTATATACACACACAAGAGAAACCACACATCAGGTTGGGAATTCTGTCATTAAGAGCAGACACAGCTACTCTTCTTGCTTACAAGGGCTGGTGTGCCAACTTACCTGACACAATTCAGCTGTATTTATACCCGGGATCTTATGGTTCAGATGTTGAATTATTTGTTCACACTGTGGAAAAAAAACATGTTTGAAGACATTGTTGATACAAAAATGGACAAAAAGAGTGAAGACTGAAGTGTTAAGAATGAATAATTGAAATTACTGATTTTAAAATTCCATCAAATCCAAGGAAAGAAAATAAACCAAATCAAGACTTTAGTTTCTATCTCATTATTGCTAATTAACACACAAATTTCATATTAACTGTTCAAGTGCAAACAACAGTAAACAAACCAAATGGTTTTTTAGACAAGTTGCCTTAATATGTCATTTAAATGACAGACACAAATAGATTTTTAGAAATCTTCTGTGATAAAAAACAAAAAATCAAACCTATTGCTCTTAGCAGGACTGATCTGTTTTGAGTAAAGTCAAGTTACCACATACCTAAGGTTCCCTTTGCATCACACAAAACCCAAAAGAGCTTCAATAAAAAGACTTCCTGGAGTGCCAGAAGCCCTTCCCCATCCCATTTATCGCCCTACTTACCAGCTCTGCAAAAAAGTCTTGAGGTATTAAACGAATCTTATCTGCTGCACCACCATCATCTGAAAAACAGCGATCAGAAGCAAATACCTAAATAAAGTGTTACAGTAATTAATCTGTCTTTCTCTGAAAAATGCTTAGGCCATCATGCCCGCATTTATCCTCGCTTAAGGCAATTAATTCGGCGCGCTGATTGGCTCCGAGCGCCCCCAGAGCGAGGCAGCGGCAGCGGCGCCGCGCTGATTGGCTGCGGCGCGGGGAGCACGCGCTGCTCCCGCCCCGCTGCTGCTGCTCCCGCCCTCATGGAATGGGATGCGGGACAGGCCTCGGGGAGCTTGGGACGTGCACAGCCGCCCTGGAGGGAGTTGCGCTCACTTGGCGCAACAAGTGTTTTGCTGCGATTGGTTTGCTGACAGGGTTTTCTTGGTGCTCGTTGTCAAAGGCAGGTACGCAAATCATAGAACATTCTATGGAATGTTAAGGGGTTGGAAGCGGCCCTGGAGATCATCCAGCCCCAATCCCCTGCCACGGGCAGGGACACCTCCCACTAGACCAGGTTGTCTCATCCAACCTGATCTCGAGCACTTAACGGATGGGACATCCACAACCTTTCTGGGAAACGCATTCCAGTGCCTCACCACCTACGCAGTAAAGAATTTCTTCCTAACATCTAACCTAATATTCCCCACTTTCCGTTTGTACCCACCCCTCGCCCTGTCACTGCATTTCGTGACGAAGAGTCCCTCTCCAACTTCCATGTAGGTCCCCTTCAGACACTGGAAGGTTGCCAAGAGGTTTCCACACGACCTTTTGTTCTCCGGGCTGTACAGCTCCATCTTCTTCAGCCTGTCTTCGCAGGGGAGCTGATACCTGTTCTGTGTGCATGCTGCACGTACTGGAGCATTGGTACTGAATGACCGGACTTGGTACAGGTGGACTGTGGAATCAGCCCATACGCCTTCAAATAAACTCTGCCGTTTGGGGGCGACTTGTGAAGGTAAACTGTCTTCAGCTTTACAGGGAAATAGCCACGTTTTGTAAAACTACAAACAGGACTGTTCAATAAGCATTTCATACTGATATTAAGTTGGGACTGGAGTACTAAGGCACCACTGAACCTTCAGCAGTTTCACTTGTAAAAATAGTACTTTTACACTTCTCTAGTATCAGTTTTACATTTGCTTTTAACCTTTTTAATCTATATAGAGAGAATAATGTTATAATCTCAGTAGATCTATTCTGAGGCTGTGACAGTAGTAAAACATAACTCGTCCCACAGTAGTGGGACTAAATCTATGTATTTTCAGTAAGTGTTAATGAAAAAATTGATGCCTATATAACTTAGATCAAAATTACAAGGTGCTTATATAGCTTGAGTTATATCAATGTAACCTAAATTGTGACTTTTTATATATCAATATAACCTGATATATCTATGTAAACTGGTATCAATATAACCTAAATCATGACCTTTTATATATCTATATAACCTGAATCATAACTTTATACAACGTAATAGCTAGTATATGGTTAACTAGTTGCTTAATGCTGAATAGACAAAAGAAGAAAACACTCTCCAGGTGGATGACTTTAGAGATAGTTTAGTATAGTACTAATGAAAAATTGGCAAGTGCAAAGCCAATTAGCCACAAAACAAATATTTTAGGCCCATTAAAACCAGACAGACCAAGGAACATTTAACTGCACATGCTCCGAAGACAAAGTTGAAAAGTTCAGCTGTGAAGAAGACCTTGGAAGCCTTCATCAAAGACCCCCGATGACCTCCAAATTGGGGAGGTGCAAATGCAGTGCTAAAGAACACTCTAATAACCATCCCTTGTAAATTAGTTCTGGGGTGTATGTGATGATGTTGCAGTGACATAGTGATACTAAGCAATACTTACTGTATTACTACACCACAGCACTTGACAAAGGGGGTTGAGTTAGGTGGAGAAATCCCCCTCACCACCAGCACTGCAATAAACAAATACCTGCTCTATAGACACCGGTCTGTGGGGATTTATTTCCATCCGATCTTTTGGGCATCAGAATCTGTATCAGAAATAATATATTTCAGTNGGGATTTATTTCCATCCGATCTTTCGGGCGTCAGAATCTATAATATATTTCAGGAAAAAACTAATCATTATGAAACATGGTGTGTTTTTATGAGCTTTATACATTTATGACCTGTCTGATCTTAGCCTCTCCTGTCTAAAGTATCTAATTAAGTGTGCAAATGATTTTGAGTAGTCTATGTTTTTACGACCTCATGGCTGTCAAAATACTGCCAATGTATGCATACTGAGATCTGTCTCTGAGGCTGAGGACTTTACAATTGTGGTGTTCTTAACTTACCTAACTCTAAGACATACTTTGTTATCTAGAGAACTTTACATATTATTTTATATTAAAATTTCATTAAGTCTCTCAGTAGGGCCCTTAGCACTATGACTAATATTCATTATGGTACTTTTCTTTCTTAATTTCTATCTCCTACATGTGGAGATGGGAGATGACGTTTAATATCTTGGTGGTTAGGTAATTACAAAATCATTTGCTGAAATTTTAAAATATTTTTAAAGCATATAAATACGCTTTTTTTAAAAATTTGGAACAGAAGGTGAAATATGAATGGATTTTGGCTTGTCTGCCTATTCACAGAGTTAAACTGTGCATCTTTAGAAAAGTCTACCTTCTGGAAGTGTTTTCTATTAAATTTTTCATGGCAGAGAGTGCAGATGCAGGCTAAGATGGTGATCTGACATTACAGGCCCATCTTTTAGCTAGAGAAGGACCAAGAACCTCATATAAGGAGACACTGTATAGAAATTAGAAGAGAAGTGTAATGAGCTACAAGTAGATTAGACAGGGAGATGCTACAGTAAAGCTGATAGACCAAAGAAGAAGCTTCAGGCATAGGCATGCAGCATCACCATAGTCCTGCTAAGTGATTACAGGGGGTGAAATAAGAGCATCATTAGGTAATTTACTTCATTTAGTACAGTAAACATTTACAGAATAGGGCATAATTTGCATCAAAACCCTCTAAAGCACTATACCAAGTTCTTCAAAAAGCTCTTCAGGCACACAGGAGAAGGCATATCTGTTAACTGGGCCCCTCCAATGCCTGGGCCCTGAACTGTGGGGTATCCCTAACACTGCCCTTTTTAGCCTCCTGGCTCTTGGATACTCCCAGGTACACAGTACCCAGAGACACCATCTGCTCCTCTTCCTGCACTCCTTCCTCCTCTCAAGACACTCTGATTTACCTGATTTACCTGTGACAAAGTTCCCAGCTTTCCTGCACCCTCTCTGCTCGCCCCAGATGTAGATGCACGCTCAAGTGCCTGTTTCCAATTGCCCCAGGTCTTTTTGCTCATGTGCTGGGCAGCCTGGGAAGCCCAGCTCACAGACTTCTAGAAAAACCTTGTCCAAATGTTTGCTTCTGAAAGCTCAAGGCCCTGTGCAAATGCTGCAAGGGGCTGTGTAGGTTAGCTGCATCGGCAGAGAGTGACAGCAACAGTTGGAGACAGCTGGGGCTGAGAAATCATTGAATCAATTAGGTTGGAAAAGACCTCTGAGATCATCAGGTCCAGCCTATGACAGAACATCCCCCACGTCAACTACACCACGGCATTTTCAGTGCCATGTCCAGTCTCTCCTTAAATGCTTCTAGGGATGGTGACTCCACCACCTCCCTGCACAGTCCATTCCAATGTCTAATCACTCCTTCTGTGAAGAAATTCCTCCTAATGTCCAACCTAAACCCCTCCTGGCCCAGCTTATAACTATGCCATCTTGTCCTGTCACTGGGAGAAGAGGCTGACCCCAGTTGGGCTACAATCTCTTTCCAAATAGTTGTAGAGAGTGATAAGGTCTCCTCTGAGCCTCCTTTTTTCCAAGTTAAACAACCCTAGCTCCCTTAGCTGTGCTTCATAGGATGTGCTCTCCAGACCCTTCACCAACTTTGTTGCCGCTCTCTGGACTCACTCCAGCACCTTAATGTTTCTCCTGAACTGCAGATTCCAGAAAAGACACGGTACCAGAGGTGTGGCCTCACCAATGCCATGATGTGTTCCTTTATTTTCAGCCTTTCTGAAATAACTTGAAAGAAAGCATAACACTAACTCGGGTATGTGTACATATATAAAATGTAATCACACTGTATATGCTATGCGACTGTGCTTCATCTTAACCAAAAGGCCAAGAAATGCCATGTTTTATGGTCTTGAGATGGGAAGTATGATGGGATTTGCAACTATAGAAGATAAATGCTCTTTTTAATTGTTTTTAACACATCTTGCAGTAATTTTCAGCAGGATATATAGCGACCTCACCATCCAAGTCCTTGCTGCTACACTGAGGTCCTCTCAGGCAAGATGAAGCTGGGGAGCAGGCACCGATCTTTTCTCTCTGGCAATCAGTGCCAGGACCTGAGGGAATGGCCTGAAGTTGTGTCAGGGGAGGTTTTGGTTAGATAACAGAAAAAGTTTCTTCACCCAGAGGGGGCTGGGCACTGGGAGAGGCTCCCCAGGGACGTGGTCACAGCACCAACCTGGAAGAATTCAAGAATCGTTTGGACAATACCTTCAGGCACATGGTGTGACTTGGGGACGTCCTGTGCAGGGCCAGGAGCTGGACCCTGTGTGTCCCTTCCAACTCAGAATATTCTGTGATTCCGTGCTATGGGGGTAATTTACTGCTACTGCTACTCAGCAGTTCTTCTGACTCCCTTTGTCCCNGGTGCGGGCGGGCGCCGGGCGGGTGTTTCTCCTTCCCCCGCCCCCCCGTGAGGCGCGGCGCGGTGACGCGGCCCCGGGTCAGGGTTGAGGCGCGGCGGCACCGTGAGGCGCTGTCAGAGCCGCGCTGAGAGGGTCCGCCCAGCTCCGCACCGGGATCTGCCGCCGCTGCCATGGAGCCCCATCGCTGGCTGCCCCTGGAGGCCAACCCCGACGTGAGTGCCCGGCCTGGGCGGGGGACTGCCCGCCCGACAGCCTCCCCGCGGTGGGGTGCGCGGGAGGATGGCGGAGGGGAGAGGGCAGAGGGCGCCGGGCCGCGCCGGACCACATCGCTTACGCGGTGGCTGGTAGTGGCAGGGACGGAGGAAGGGCTTATCCCGTGGATCCGACTGGGTCTTAACTCCCTTCTGTTTTCTGCTTTGTTTTCAGGTCACGAATCAGGTAAGAAGCTGTTATTTGAGGTAACCTTTAGCCTCTGCAGCTTTGGGCCCGTCTCCTCTCGTTTTCATGTAGTAAAGGCTCCTTCTTGTCCAAGGAGAGTGCCCCCTTCCTTCCCCACGCGTGTCTGCGCTCAGTCTTCTCATGTCGGACCGTACTGGAACCTCTCCCGTGAGCATACTGTATGAAAGAAAAATGAGCAGTAAAAAGAGAATAGGTGTGGCCTGGCTATTACTGTAATGAAATCTTTGATGTTTTTCAAGGTGGGTTTTAATTCATTAATTAGCGATTAAAAATTAATTTATATATAACATATGCCAGATGTGGACGTGTACATGATGGCTTTGGGCACGTGTATGGATCTGCTTGCATCACTGTGTTGTGGTCTCATTCTTCTTTGGCTGACCATGAAAAATAATGTAATTTTACCATATTTGCACTTTACTGCTTATTCGTGACAATAGGTGCATGATTGATTGTTGCTGTTTTTGTTGGCGTGGTAGAACCCAGGCTAGAGAAAGAAAGCTTGTTCTAGTACACAAAACAGTGCTCCGACTAAATAAGCTCCGGCTGAAAGGAAATCACACATACTCTGACCCTGCATCGTGTTCTCAGTGACAATTTTGAGCATAGCATTAATGGTCAGTTGTTGATTTCAATAAGCCTGTTGATAATGTTAAAGGTGGGGTTTAAGCCAAAGGGCTTTGAAACTTCCTGCAGCAAAATTGAAAATATATTCTTAAAAATATATTGTTGAAATATTTTCAAAACTGGGAATTTCTCTGTATGAAGAATGTTTTGTTTGGGTTTTTTGTTGTTGTGGTTGCTGTAATATACAAACTACATCTGCAGGAGAGTGAAGGGTTACCTGATGCTGGGTCATTTTGTGCTTTATAGTTTCATAGGGCAAATAATTTTACAATGCTGCTGTGGAGCAGTTTGAGAAGTCTATAATCCTGGTCTTCTGAGTTCAAATTTACAGCCTTTCTTGGGAGCCCATCTTGAACATAGTTTTCTCTATTTTTTTTTTTTTAAGTTATTTTGAAATTCAGAGACTAAATTTCAGTTTGGAAGAAAATAAGTGAATAAATAACTAGCAAGAATTTCCAATTATCTAACGTCTTCTGACTTTCCAGATATTGTGATGAGCATCATGGTACAAATTAGGACCACCTTTAAAGTAGAAATAGGAGGAAAAAATAGTGACTTTTTTAATCTGAAATATCTTGTATCCCTATGTGTTTATGTTGTATGGAGAAAATCCTAGAAGCATGTCAAATGAATAATTTTAAGTGTATTTAAAATCCATCTCTTTTGCCTATTGGTTTTGCGTTGGCGATGGACATACCAGTTGTAGATGATCATGGATAATAGGAATTTGTATTCCACAAGGATTTTCTTGTTACTGTTTCTGTGTAGAAAAGGCCACTTGAAACCAACTAGACCTCGTCCTTCCCTATATTTTCCAGTCTTGACCGAGCAGGGATTGTTATTATCTAGGCTGAGAGGTGGATATTAAAAAAAAAAAAAAAAAAGGTAGATGTTGAATATGAATACACCTTGCATTATTAATCACTGTTCTTTTAATCTCATCAGTACAGTGGTGAACTGTGTAGCAACTGGGCTGTTAGTCATAAGTTATTCATATCCTGCTTGTGTTTAAAACAACAATAATAGTAATTTGAAATTCTAATGAAGTTGCAAACTAATTCTTAAAAAATCTTGTTGAGTTAATTGCAAGGATGGGCATTTCTTGTAGTATTGTGCTCTGTAAAATATTCTAGAAGTCTTTAGCATTAAAAAACCCAATGGTGTGCCTCCACAAACTGTAATATTTGTGTCTGGTAGTCATTTAATACACGTATTTGGACAGACATCTAGCCAAGTGTTTCTTCTTGGGGTTTGTTTGTTTGTTGTTATTTGCTTTTTTTAATTGAGTGTTAGACTATCCCTAATGCATTCTACTTTTGTTAGTGTTAAAATAATTGCCTGGTGTGGTCATGAAGTCTTAAACCAAAAAAAAAAATTCTAGTGACCTGTTGGGTGCATAGATTCTTAGTGTTAGATTGTAATTAGAACTATCATTCCAATTCAACAAGTGCTTATGCTGTTTTGATTATTGTACCAGTATATTCCCCTTATTAACAGTAACTAGTAAGGAAGTGTACTAAATGCAGATTCATTTGCTTTTAGTATGTTCTTACTATACTGTGTCTTCTCTGGTTTTGAAATATAAGCTGTAAATTTGAGACTTTCAGCCTTTGTAGTGGAAATTCAGATGTGTCCTGGTTTATGGCAAATTTTGGGAGGAAACTTCTGAAGGGTCTCTAGCCTCAGGACAAGATGATAATGGAAAAAAATTGTATTTCTCCATTAGATGTATGTAAAGTCTTTCAAAAATATCTCAGGAGTTTTTCTCTATCTGAAAGTGTTTATATTATAATACAGGTCCAAGAATTTGTAAATCCTTATCTACATAGAACTTTTCTTTGTGCATGTATGTTAAAATTATTTGAAGGTTCAGAAATTGGTGGGTGAGGGTAAACAGGAATATTTTTTCTTAGCTTTAAAGATTTCCAGTGGCAGAGGAAATCTGCCACGTGTCTGTAGTGATGCTTTCAAGAGAGAAGACAATTGCTCAATGCAGAACACAGTGCTGGTTGTGATGAGAGAAGTCAGGAGTTAAATGTACTATACGGTGCTAAGTGATTGTCACAGTATTTTTTCTTCTCCTTCACTTCTACATTTGACAGAATGAATTGTTGTCTACCTCTGATATGGAAAGAGTTGATGATTCAGCATTTACAAAGCTCCATTTTGTGTTCAGTGATGACAGGGAATGGTTTCTTCTCTTTGACCTTCCTTTGGAGGGCCTGACATGAGCAGTACTACCCTCGTTCCTAGATATCTTATGGGATTTTCCTGAGTGAAAGCAAGAAAATCACGTTTATCAATTACTATATATAGGATGTTTGTACATCTTGTTCCCAATTTCTTCTGGGGGAAAAAAACAAACAAACCAAAAAAAAACGACCAAAAAACCCCCCAAAAAACCCAAAAAAACACATGCATGCAATTTTTTTGGAGTGAAAAGATCAGAACACAAGCTCATTGTTCTTTGTCATAATGTTGCTTCAATCTGGCTTGCAACCCACAACTGATTGCCTAGGAAGTGTAGATAAACAAAAAGTATTGGTGGATATTTTTCTTGATGTCCCACCTTTTTTCATTCTTTCTTCCCTTTCTTCATCTTACACGTTCTAAGAATATTCCTGCTTCCTGGATAAGATAACATTTCAGCTCATGCTTTCATTATATCCAGATAAGGATAGAGTAATTGACTGCATCTGATTTTGAAGCTCAAGCACTGGCTTCAGAGTTCAACTACTGAGTGTTGGCTCTGGCTTGAGTTTCCCTTGCCCCATAGGGTTTAGTTACCTCCCAGCATTACTTTTAGGCCTTTGGTCCTACTTTTTGGGGGATTTGGAGTTTTGAGTTTTTAAAGACATTAAGGTATTGAGATTCAACTGCATAAAGAAAATTATTTTAGCTCATGAACACCATTGACAGCTGTGACTTGAAAGTTACAGAGACAATAAAGCTCACAAAGCATAGAAAAAATGGCAGAAGCTGGATATAGCCAGTCTTTATTCATTTATGGAGCACCTCTCTTCAGGATGTCAGGCAAATACAAAGAATTAAGTATCTTGGAAGCAGGCTTAGTCTTCCTAAAAGGTCTTTTCATTTCCTGAACTCTGAAACACTATCCCACAAGCTTTCCCAAAGAAAAGCCGTAGTGATCAAAATAATTGAACATGCAGTGCTCACGATTCCTGAAGTGCATTGGGAGGTAGCACTCACAGATGAGGTACTGAGGTACTGCCTTGGTGTGAAGGGCTGTTGGATGTGGAGAAACACAGATGTCCTTCTAAAAATGCCTAGCTAAGCTTACTATTTTTTTCAGGTGAGGGAGTGGAGTTTAACTCTTCTGTGGTAAGCAGAGTGAAAAATAGTGGCAATAGTGTACATGCTTGGAAAACAGCCTGTTATTACTCATGTAGCCTCAGAAGGTGGGAAACTAGGATTCAGTTTATGTCTTTCTGTAAAAACAATACCCCAAAAAGCCTTTCACAGAGCCAGCAAAGAAGGAATGTTAAGCCTGTGATGCTGCATAGCAAAGAATAAGCATAAGGGTAAATACAAAGGAATTGTAGGTGACCACTGTGAGAGGACTTCCTGAATGGCTTCTTCTAGTTTAAAATATCTCCAACTATGTAGCCCTCTTACTGAGTTTAAATAGGTAGATATATTGCCCAGGGAAAATTGTAACTTCTTTGGGGTTTAGCATACTACTTATTTTAGCATACTACAACTATGAATAGTTGAAAGATTGTTGCAGCTCAGTCTTTGTATGTTCTTCAGTAATTGAAACCTAAGAAAACCATGTATTTTATTTCTCAGTTTCTTAGTTCTTGTTACAAGGAAACCTTTGCTGTCTTCAAGACAGAATGGGGTACTACGAAGTTGAAAACAAGTGACAGTTGTTCCTGCCTTATACATTGTCTTGCTGCTCTGAAAATGCTGTTCCCCACTTTGACATTTTTCTTGCTTAAAGGACCAGCAGAATCGGTAGAATCCAATAGTTGTTTCTGTAAGCTGTAAAAAAAGAAATGTGTATAACAACTTATATAGAAGAGCTGGATTGGTCCAGCTCATCCCTGAGTAACTTTTTAGATCATGGAAACAGGTCTGTTAGGTGTTTTTCAGAGAATAATACAGTATTCTGTTTTGAATTAGTGGCTCAGTCTCAACACCTCAGGACTCTGCTGGAAGCATTTTGAAGCTCTTGCTCACTGGTTTTGGAGGAAGCCTAGGTCAGCTGGTTTGTCCAGATTTCTGCATGCTTTTTTTTGCCTTGCTGCCTGTGGGATGCCCTGGTTGAATATGTACAGCAGTGCCTGGGCATACTGAGTGTTAAATTTCAAAACTGCTTTATGGATATGTGAAAAATATATACCTCTCATTTTGAAGAACAGGAACACCAACTGCGAGTCAGTGTCTTTTAGACACCATAAAGTAATGAACAGAACTGCAAGGATAACAATTTTGTGGATGTAAGTTTTCTCATGTTTAAAAAAAAAAAAAACAACAACAAAAAAAACCACAAAAAACTGATGTGCTGTATTCTTTGAACTTTATTATGGTGTCCTGAAGTACAGAACCTGAGGATATTAAGGAATTTGTAATAAATCTTGATATTCCCAAGGAAGTCTATTATAATGGATCATCTCTTGTTTGAAAAAGATCATACTGTGACCAATCTTAGTGAGGACTAGTTGCTAAAGAAGAATAATGCAGCTTATGTAAGTTCCAGCTATCTCTTTGCTCCTGGTGTGCCACTACACTAAATATGGCAAACAGAAACAGGTGAACGTGAAACCACTACAACCTGCTGTACAGAACTAAAGTTTTTACAGCTGCTACATATTGACTGAAATGATGCCGTCTCTAAGATGTATTGAAAAATTATTCTTTCATTTAAATTCCATAAATGTCATGATAAAAGAATGAAGAAATGTATCCTTATAATGCTCTAACAATAAAATAATGTTTGGGTAGTTCTTTTATTTCTAGAAAGGAATTTCACTTCTGAAATAGACTTGGTTTTGTTATATGCTTCTAGAAATGATGTGAAATGAATTAAAAACAGAATATTGTGCATTTGTATTTTTAATATAGATTAATAAGAATTGGATACTTTAAGAAATGAATAATGTTCCCTTTCCTGATTCAGTCAGTTATATTTTACTCAGTGTCTTACTACTATTTAGGGAAAAATTACCTTCAATTCAATAAAGTTTAAAAAATTCTTGTGCTTTAATTAAGAAGCTAGAAAATACTGATTGTCTTAATTGTTTTTTTTACATGTTGTCCTTCCAGTTTCCTAAAGCTATAGGAACACTTCATTTTTGCCAAGGAAAGTCTTAACTGTGGTTTTGTTGTGATATAGAGATACTTTAATGCATTCAGCAGAAGTACAATAAAATGTAGATGCTGTGGGTGTTTGGTTTACATTTGTGCTTAGAAGAGGATGGCAACAGTTGGTTCTTCCCACAGAAGCTCTCTTGACTTGTGCATCTGAGTGTCTAGATATGTTTGTGCATTTTGCTTTTATGTTTTCTGGTTTTATGTTTTCATGGTTCCAACTTTTATATAAATACCACAATAAAATGTGGAAAAATCCAGGTCTTGACTATAATGCCTTAGTATTTAAAAGGTGATGCTCCTAAACTATTTGTAGATACTGTCTGACTTTAATTGCACTTGATTTTCAAACTCCTATTTTGTTTCAGTTTTTGTCCTCATTTCATTTTTACATGCAAGTGACAGAGTAGAAAAGCACATTGCTGCTTAGATGATATCTCAACTGTGCATTACTACATAAGTTATAATAAATTTCACCCTTTTGTTGTCTTATCCCACTTACCGTTTCTGCATCTCCATAAACCTGATAGATCAAATCTTCCTACTGGCTCTATAACTGTGTTGGTAGAAGTAGGATTTTAAACTCATGTTAAAGATAACTGCTCTGTGCTTTTTTCAATGCCTAGCAGTTAGTAGGCTGAAGCAGTGGTACCAGCAATGAGAACAGAATAGCTTACGCCACGTGTTGCGTAGGTAAAGTGCCTAGAAGTGCCTGTTGTAATGTTTTTGCTATTAACCAACATTTAGACCTACAGATTAACAGTTTGTGATCATTTAGAGTAGAATGAGGTAGGCTTGAAGGGGCTTTTGAGTTCTGCAACCAGCCATGCTCTGTTCAAAACAAATTGCTCAGCAACCTGTCAAGTTCTGATTTTCTCAAGGCACAAACTCCACAGTCTCCTGGATGGTCTGTGCTAGTGTTTTACTATGTTTATTATTTTTAAAATTTATTTTTAAATGCCTTCCTTATCAAGTTCAAATTTCCCTGTGTTTCGACCTCTTGATTCTTGTTGTTTTACTGTGTGCTGCTGAGATGAGTCTGTCTCCATCTTCTCTGCACTCTCCCTTAGCTAGTTATAAACAGTAGTAGTCAGGTGAGAAAGAAGGGCCTTCTGGAATACTGGGGCAAAAAGCACAAATTCATAGGAAGTGCAGATAAGGGTGAAGGGTGTAAAGTAATTTCTAAAGTGGTTTTTTGCCTACTGGTTAGCTGGACCAGTGAAAAACCAGGCAATGTTTTTCAGCAAGCTCTTTTAAGACAAGAAGCAAAGAGACAACCAAAACTATGACAACAATCTGTAAAAATAAAGTTGTGAAAAAGTGAATACTAGATATAGATGTATGGGGGGTTTTGTGCTGCTGTTGTTCTTCCTAAGCTCCTCTAAGACTTCTGTAAAGCCAAGAATTTTTCTTTTTTTTCTTTTCTAAGATAAAAGCTCAAAGAGCTATAAATTAAGAATTGTCAGCGGTGTGATAAGCAGTGTCTGCGAAAAAGATTCTGATACTCTCTTGTGCAGATCTAGAGAAATATGAAGCTGCTATTTTATGTTATCTTGCTTATGTAGTATCAGTAAATTAAGAGAAAGTGAACAGGTAAAAATGGGTGAGCCCTCAAAGAACCCTCACCCTTCTTTACAGTAGGTATTTGTAGAATAAAATTGCTTGGATAATTCCTAAATAATTGGAAAGGAAAACAGCAGAGATCTCTTATGTTTTTAGACAGTGATGCTGTCTAAAAAGCGTACTGAACTTCCTGCTGTCCTAAAACAGGATTGACTTTGTCTTCCCATCCTGCCATCTATTGTTCATCTGTTACGCATCTGGCACTGTCTGTTACACAGGGACTTAGGCTGCACAGTTTTAAAATCTACTTAATAATTTTCAGAAGGATATTTCTATCTTTTTTTTCCAGGCCTGAATGAAACCTACTTGACACAGAGAGATATCTTCTTTGCCTGTTTTGGTTTATGATTCTACAGTAGAGTTGTCAATCTGGTTGTGTGTTAAAATCACTGCTTGTCATACTAAGCCTATGCTCTTGCTGTTCTCTGTAGTGCTGACTATTATTTTTCATTGTCACTCTCATTGTTTACTGGAAGTTAAAATTTCTCAGCTTGTAAAGTTTCTAGGTGGTATGGTAACATGAATAATGAAAGGTGCTCTGTATCCATGGAGTTTTAGTTCCCTTAAATTCTTAATTCAGGAGTTTGAGTAAACTATTCTTGGGTTTAGGTAGCATCTTGTTGACTTGGGTTTTAAAGGGGTTGGTTTTATTTTTGTTAGTTGGTTGCTTGCTGGTTTTTTTTTTCCCCCCCAGTGGTGTAGAAGAGGATAAGAGAATCTAAGTCACTTATTTGTCCAGTAATGAGATCCTTTATCATTTTCTTTTCTGGTTTGTGGGGTCTTTTTCTAGGTGCATGTTTGGGTTTTTTTTTATTATCTTTGAGTGTTTGTACCCTTATTTCATATACTATTGCAAAATATCAAATTATATTGGAATAGAAAATGGAATTTTTTCAGTTATGTTACTTTTCCTGCAATAAAAATGATAGATTAATGGCTGACTTAATAAGAGAAGTACTGTAAGTACAATTAATATTTTAATACACCCATATGTGTAGTCCCTTCTCTTTTGATTTGGTTTGTTTTTTGGTTTGGTTTTTTTTTCCTATTCACAAAGTGGTAATTATCTTCACAATGTAGGTTAGAATAGAAGTTCAAAATACACTGTCTTCTGTTTCGTCAGTTACTAAATACTTAACACTTTCCCTTTTCCCCATCTTCATTCAAAGATCTGTATGTGCCACAGCGTACAATTAGTTTTCTCATATAACTGGGAATGGTCACTGTGTGTGTATACTAACAACAGTTCCTGAATTCAGTTAGGTTCTTCCAGACTGACAGTGAAAAGATTTCAAATGTCTTAGATCATCTCTGTAGTTGTTAATTCTGCAACTGTTGTGGTGATGCCTAGTTTACTTGAGTACAAGAAGAATATCCAATTAAAAAGTAAGCATCCAATCTTCAAAATATATTATTCCATCATAGTTTGAAGGGATTTTTCTTGTAAAAGGTACACCTACTGAAATGTGTATCTTGTATGGTTTTGCTCCTAACACCTTTTTGCTTGTAGGAGCTCCAATATGAGCACTGGTGCCAGGTATTCTGAGGTCATGGAGTAAAATAATACCATAAGTTTGTTCATATGTGCTCTCACTGATGGCTCTGATGATTTCTAATTAACGTGAACATTCAAAACTCTTCTGTTTTGTAACAGAACACTTTTAAAATGGCTGAAATGCTTTAATGCTTCAGTAAATAGTTCTGGGAGTGTTTCCACTTCCCATCCATAAAGATTACTTAAATACATAAAACATGGGGATTTTGTGTGTGATTTATTAAGCCTTATTTATTACAACTTGTATCTCTTCTATTCTCCTTAAATTTTCAAAAGCATGAGTTGTTTTAATGTACTTCACATTGTGGATACTCTGTTATGCTTCTGAAAAGATAGGTGTTTGAGTGTACTTGTTTAATATTATGCTTTTTTTTTCTTTTCCAGTTCCTGAAACAGTTGGGTATACATCCTGACTGGCAATTTGTAGATGTTTATGGTATGGAACCAGAACTGCTTAGCATGGTGCCAAGACCTGTATGTGCAGTACTACTTCTCTTTCCAATAACAGAAAAGGTAACTGTTTATTTAATATTCAGTTAATTGCTTTTGTTGTAAGTGAAATGGGAATAAAAGTTTGAATCTTCTACTTTGGTGTCACATTAGAGTCAAGATGAGACTCAAGCTGTATTCAAGAGACTTCTTCATTAAAAATAATACAAAAAATGCTTGTTTCAGACCCTTCTTTAGATAACCTTGCATGTACATTTCTGATTTATTTTCAAATCAGAATGGGAAAGCTAATGTAGAAGCACAGAGAAATATGCCCCACTCTTTTCTATTACAAGCAATTTAAGGTATTTTTTATAATAAGCACTATGAAATGGCTCAATTGTCTAATTTTAGCAGAAAGCTCCAGTAGCATAAGGAAAATAAGAAATAGGGTGTAGGACAATATGCAACTCCTTTTTGAGTTTTTGTCCTATTACAACTGACAGTCCTTCAAACTTCAGTCCACTTCAATCCACTTTCAGTTCAGTCATCAGTATTGATGTGGCTTTCACTTGGGACTTGAAGATGAAAGACAATTTCTCTCCTGTCTTTCACTATCTTGGCCTTTGAAGAACTTGCTTTGGTTAAACTTTCAGCGTGCTTATTTTGTGTCATCACATGCTTTTACACAGTGTGATCCATATTAATCTTCCAATTTATAACAGTATTACATGACTGTGATAAGGTCAGCCAAAAAGGTTGAAGTGAATCTGTCCACAATTCATTCTTCTAATATGTCTCTCAAAAAGAATATGTAGCTTATAAGGACAAATCACTTAGCTATTGAAGGTTAACTTCTACAACAAAAGGTGTTTAAGTAGAGAGGAGTGACAGGTCAGTCTTCCTACACATCTAAACCTCTGCATTCTCAGTTTCTCCAAAGCAGCTATGTAGGCAGTACTTTTCAAGCTTGATTTCAGCCACCTTGATAATTTTGAGCTTTACCAAACTTTCAACTCACCTGTTTCCAGGAAATGTTCTTTCTGTCACCTTTGAGGCATTGTTTTCTGTGTGCTGTCTTCTCTGTCTGGCTGTTTGAGCTACAAGTCTGAGCTCTTTTTGGACTGTCACTTTTCTTTTGACTCCCTGCTTGTGCAAACCTTTTTTTTGGGTCATGCTCTGGAAGCATTATCCCATGGGAAAGAACAACCTTGCTATTGTTACAGGTGTATCTGATTTCATCCTAAAGGAACATATGACAAACAAAAACAGAGAAACAACATATGCTCTGTTGCATCAATCAGTCAAATCTGAGAACCAGCCAAGTGTTCAGTATGTTAATCCTTCTGAAACATAAGGGACCCAAGTGTTTCTATCAACTGTTTAGCCTGGCTGTGTGAAGGATGAATGTTTCATGGGAGGTCCAAATGTTCTGAAGCTTTTGTTGGTCATTGTGAACTCCACAAGACCCTTGAGCATTATTTTGTATTTCTAGAGTAGTTTTTCCTTCCTCATCCCCCCTTTCAAAAATGTCCTATAAAATTACACTTTTATTTAATTTATGATTTATTTGTTTTTTGGCTGTGTTTACATTTATGAAAGTGCCTATTAGTTTTGCTGCCTTTGTAAACATTACTCTCACACATCTGTCTGTTCTTCTGTCTGGAAGTTCAGTTGTTTTGTGGTTCCTGTATATCAGTTTCTTTGAACTTGCTTTTAGGGCAAGCTACTCTTATTAGCATACAGATAATTTTAGGATCGTTGTCCACTTTAAAGGTCAATGGCTTTCTTAGTCTGCATAGTAGTTTGTAGACATAGTGAATGTTGTGGGTGTTGGCCATTTTGGGCCTAATGAATGGATCCAAATGAATAAAAAATATGGGATATAGCTTAGGTTAGGAGGAGCCTCTTGAGGTAATCTTGTCTAACCCTTGCTCAAAATTGTCTTTTTTTGTATTCTCAGCATTTATATATTTATTTTTGCTGTGGATTTCATTTTGGTTGGGAGGGAATGAATGGCAGCTGTCTAGTCTGAATGTTTTGTTCAATTAATCTCTATGCAATTTTTATCTCAATTAAGGCTATTTTTTGTTAGCTTGTAGATAAACCAAATTAAAACAGTTTATAATACTCTTGCTATTACTTAGCCTATTCAGATCATTGAGACAACCTGCAAATGTGGAATGTGATGCTGGAAAAGTTTTTTGGTCTTGTTTGTCACTGACAGTACAGAAACCCCAAGGGAAATTTCTCAGACATTTGCAGGAAGAGTTCCTTGATAACATTCTGCATTCTTACTTTACTTTCATCATACTTGTATAAAAAGCCCATCCACTAAAGAATTTTTCGTTTTGTCTGCAAAAGTATCTAGTAAAAGATGCAAAGGAGGAAGCACTGTCTGGAACATTTGTGGATTTCTTTCTTTCTTTTTCTCTTTGAAATTAAAATTTAAAGAAGGAAAATAAACAAAACCCTCAAACAAATCCAGTCAAAAAAAACCACAACAACACCCCCCCAAAAGAACCAACAAATCACAGCCAGCAACAATAACCAAAAAAAAAGCCCACAAAACCAACACACTATTGCACAGTATAACAGATTTTAGTCAAATATGATCTTTATAAAACAAGTCCTTTAGATTGTTCAGTCAAAGCAAATTCTCTTTTTGCTACAGAAAATAAAAGTTTACTTTATGAATATGGTGTTAGAAGGGCCTGTTTTGGGGGCTTGGGTGTTGCATAGATCTTATTTTATACTCCTGCGAAAAAGAAATGTAACTGTAATTTTTAAAGAATGCTTCATGATAATTAATCACCTGCAGTATTATGGTTTTCTTGATAGCACTTTGACACTTGTGTCTTTAAAAAGCCTTTAGTTGCATTGAAGAGAGATGTTGGCATGACCTCTGATCAAGGAAATAGTTTGAAAATTTTTGAAGTTATGTTGGATAACACATATTCAAAATGACGTTTCAAGTGTGAAGGCATTGGGTTAAGAAACAATTTAGAGCAGTTCAGGTAAGTTCACTTTCATGTGTTAAACATTTCAAATGGTAGTATTAATTAGCTGTTGTATTTTATAAATTGTTTTGTCATGAATGATGGAATAATGCAGCTTATTGTACTATTTGTGAAATGTCTTTAACTTTCCTTCTAGTATGAAACCTTCAGAACAGAAGAAGAAGAGAGGATAAAAGCTAAGGGACAAGATGTCAAATCATCAGTGTATTTCATGAAGCAGACCATTAACAATGCTTGTGGAACAATTGGGCTAATTCATGCTATTGCAAACAACAGAGATAAAATGAACTTTGGTAAGATTTTTTTTGGTTGGTTTTTGTTGGCTTTTCCCTTTTTTTCCTCAACTGTGGGAAGCCATGGAGGGAAGGGTATATTTTCTACTATTTTCTCTGAATATAACCATTCATAAAGGCTAAAGGAATGCACTTTTACCTATAATTAGAAAATTAATATTTTATACTAATTTATGAACTAAAGCACTTGAAACATTGCAAAGTGCAGCAGGCAGCAGTTAACCTTGCAGTCAGTCTTCTGTGTCCTAAAAATACAATGCAATTCTCTCTTCATATCTTTTGTTGTATTCTGTAATCTGTGAATAAAGTTGGAATTAAAGCATGACACTAATTATGTATTTTTTAAATTTTTTAAGAAACTAATTCTTCACTGAAAAAGTTCCTAGAAGATTCATTATCTATGACTCCTGAAGAGCGGGCCAAATACCTAGAAACTTATGAAGTTAGTATCATTTGTTTTTTACCTTTACTTAAAATGGTTTAAGAATTACTTGCATGAGCAGGTACTGTCCTTGGGGGTTGACTTGGTGAAGCACCTAAACAAATTTGATTTTACACTGAGCTTGTGATCAGACAGTTGCTACAAAGGAAACTCTGCTTTGGTATTTTCGAGTATTCCTGCCTGCCCATAGCTCAGTCAGCAGAATGGGTTTTGTCAATGTTCTCATCCATATTAATTCCCTGGCTCAGTTTAAAATTACTTTGAAATGCATGAGAAATGTGTGTATAATCTTTTTTTGTGGGTTCAGGATGTAGTTTAATGGTCAATTTAAGCTGATCTGGAGCTATTGCTGAAAGGATAATCCTTTTGCTGCCTCTTTTAATTTGTGCCTTCTGGCAGTTGAGGCACCCAAAGAGCTACATTGGCTGTAATATGATGTCCTTCCCCTACCATCCTAAACCATGAGATGAGCTAGCTGATAATGTGGTTAGCCACATCATTAGTGCTCTTTGAAAGGATGTGGCAGAAACATCTGGCCAGTGCTGGATGGAGAACACTGCTGTTGCTCCTGATGGTAGTGATGGTCCTCTCTCAAAATGAAAACCATAATGATTTTTAAGTCAGAGTTCACTTCTAGGATATTGTGAAGCCCTCAGGAGTATGAGTGTTAACATCTGGCTAAAGGAAGTAGTAACAAACAGAAAGAGCAGAGATTTTTGACATTTTCTATGGAAATGTTGGACACAAAATTACTGATCAAAGCTTCTAACTAAATTATTTTTTCTACTCGAAATGATAGATAAAAAAATCCTTGTAGTGTTTTCTGTGTGCAAAAGTGCATTACAAACTCTCAGATATTTGACCGGAATTAACTGTTATGAAACTGAAGTAGTGGTCTTCTGAGACCCTTAGAGGTGGAGATTATTTATTTATTATCTTTTTCATTTATTATAAGTACTGAACAAAACTAGTTACATCTATGCAATTGATCAAATGAAGTGCCAAAATTGTTCTTACAACACTGAAAGTCTCTCATTAAAAGTCTGATTGAAATATATTTTAATTTTAGGCTATTCGTGTCACTCATGAATCCAGTGCCCATGAAGGTCAGACTGAGGTATCCATTTTTTTAAAAAAGTCTTTGTTTATATCTACTTTGAGTTGCATATAATTGATATGAAAGCAATCATATATTAAAGGTTTACAGTGAAATTGAGATTATTGCTTGATTTTCAGTATTGTGTCATTAGTCCAAAACTAAGTGGCATTGCTGTGGGAGAAACCAAACTTGAAGCTTGGGGGCTTTTTGTTTGTTTATTTGTGGGTTGTGGTGGTGGGGGTTGTTTGCATTAGGTTTTTTCAGCTCTTATTGAACGTGAAAGATCTTTCTAAACTTCATTTCAGACTAAAACAGACTGTAACAGAAACTTGAGGTTTTGATGTTGCATATTTGTAGGTAAGACTAAGATTCATAGTAACCATACAAGTGTAATGAACATTTTATGAGAGTTTGAAAAGTCATAATTCAGGAAAAGAAATAGCCCTGTAGTTGGTTTGCAGTTGTGTGTGTGCTGTTTGTATACAATACAAATTCAGATAAATTCTCACTCATATATACATTTATAAGCATTTATGCCCCAACAGATAGTGTGATATGGAAAAAACCAGCCTGAAAGCTGACCAAAAAATCCCTGAAATAATCATAAACCTGAACATTCAACATTTTTCTGTTTCAGTCATACTAAGTCAGTTTTCCATCCTTCTGGCTCAGATTTCAGTATCTGTTCCACAGAAAAAAAACTGGTTGAATTGTTGCTGGCACTGCTTTGTTTGACAAAAAGAGAAACACTTCTGTGTTTGGCTGTGGCTCCACTGACTCATCCATTCTCTTTCTTAAGTGTAGTAGATGGCTTTTTTTTGTTGTTGTTGTTGCTATGTCTTCTATACAATGTAGGAGAAAGCAAAGCAGTCCTTTCTGCTCCCCCTTGCCCTGTCTGGAAATGGAAATGATGAGAATTGGTATAACTATTTCTGTTATAGATACTCAATTTGCTTGGTAGTATTTTCTTTAAAAAAACACCACTCTCTCTTCTTTCCTTGTTACCTAAATTAGCTGAGGTTCTATATTTCAAGAAGAAGCATCAAAACAAACGTGTTTTTTCTTTTTCTAAGTAAGAGACTCAAAAAATCTGGTCTGGTTTTTTTGTTTGTTTGTTTTTTCCCCCCAAATGAGTCCATTTCTAGGTATTCTTGGCCAGCTCAGACAGAGTGATTATTCCAACAAGTTGCTGAAGACTGAATCTTTTCCTAAGATCCTTGTGAAAGAGAAACATTGTTAGTTTTTTTGATTTACTTTGAGGTTCATGTAAGGAACAATCTGTCTCCGCATTCTTCTGGGAGATACTATGGAATGATTGGGAAAGAAAAGGCAAGGGCTGTGTGTTTTGAGATTCTTCATGAAGATTCAGGAAGCACCTAAGTGATGATGGAATCTCCTAATAATGGACAGTTAACTTCTTGAACTTCCACTAATTAATTTGTTTCCTGATCAAGATAACCACAATACAAAAGATAGATAATTGTGTGGAAAGATGAAGACTTTTTTCATAATAAAAAATTACCAGATTGTCTTAGCAACCATGCCTAAACACAGATATTGAATAGCTAGTTTCCTTGCCAATTATTAATTATTCCATTTTGTATAACTCTATCTGTAAGTAATTCAATATGGATATTCCTTTGACTGGCAAAATAACTTTTTCCTGTCTTTTTGTTTCCAAAGTTGAAACAGTACAAAGACTGAATACATTTCCAAGGATAATTTTTTTCAGAATAGTTCTCATCTGTCAACCAAGGAGGGAAGAAATCAAAAAGTTTTGTTACATCAAATTGCCTGGAAATCTTGTCCTACCAGATGGTAGTTAAACAAGGCAGCAAGGCCTCCCTATTCATTGGTACCTGAGGACTTACTTTACTTTAAAGTAGAATTCTTTTTAAGTGAAACAAAATATGAAGCATGAATATGCTGAGAAGTGTAACTGAGAGCTGGAGTGAGTTAATCTCTTCTTCCTTCCATGGATACATTTGAATGTCACTGTGTACTTTCCATGTAGTGGTTGAAGGAACTGATAAACAGCATGATCTTGCAGGTGCTGAAGTTACCATATGCAAGTCATAGGAGGTTGTTGACTTGTCCTATGGGGTAAGTTGAGGATTTCTAGCACCTTTTGGCAAAGAAAGAAAGAAGAGAATCATATTCCTTCTGCATATCTGTTACTTATGATTACTTTCCTGAGAATTTAAAGTTCCTTTAAGAGCACTGGGAAAGAACATGGTTGCCTTCCTATGACTGGGGTTTTTGACCTCCATGCACCCCCTCAACTGTCCAAATAGCCAAGGCATGTTGCATAGAAATCTTTCCTATGAGTAAAGTGGCTTATTTAGTTGCTTGATGATAGTAAGTGGTGTATAATTAGTGCTTTATGAACAAAAAGTCCTTTCTAGGTCTCTTACAGATTTAAAGATTAGGAAAACATGCAGGCCTACTTTTTCTTAGGATGATTAACTTGGCTTGTGTTCTTCATGAGAAGAGCTCGTGGGTATTTCTGCTCTGGGGGTATTTCTGTCCCTTAGATAGGTACTGCATGCTACTGTCCACTCACATTTTTAGAAAGTCTAGTCTAAATTTATCTGTGTTAGAATAACTTCCAAAAGTGGGATGGATATCAGTCAATTCCACTGATTTGTTTAGGAAGGATGGGTTTCCTTCCATCATGCAAAACACACCATCATACGATTGAGATGAAGGTAAATTTTCTGGAATCATGAGCTGTAGAAGGTTTAAAAATAGCACAGAGCTCTGTTCTGATAATACTGTTTGATGGGTTTAGGTTTATTTTCCCTGGGTTCTGCTGTTTCAGATATTTGAGGATTCAGTCTTTAATGCTTCTGAGTAAAGTCTTTATTTGTTGTTTGTCTTTGACAGTCTTGCTATATCTTCACAGACTTTTCTTATCATCTCAGTGACTACTTAGTTTTTACAATATGCTAATGCATTTTCTGCTTTTTTCTGTTTCATTTACATAACTATTTCAAAGCTCAAAATAAAGTAAATCTAGCTAGAAATAAAAATCAGAAGTAATAGCATAAAGCAGTGTTATCTTCCTAGTATCTGTGTATTCTGTCATCTCATCTGGTGGGTAGGATTTGTTTCTGTTTTAGTATAATCTCTATTTTCTCCTAAATTTTTATGTTTTAAAGAGTTCTTCTCTGGGGGGAAAAAGCCCCCCACGTGGCAAGATATTACTTCTAGTGGGCTTCTAGATTCCAGATGGTGACTGCTGGAATTTACAGTGATCAGTTTGCTTCTGAGATGTATCATTACTGGGGGATCTATTTGGCTAAACATGAGGGTGAATTGCTAAGCAAGTGGATTGAAGCTGAAAACTATAGAATGTTCTGCCTTGATGGGTGCTTTAACAGTCTTCCCAAGTTTGATAGCTGTGATTAATTTGTTTAATTAAAAAATACACTTTTCTTAAAAGAGATTTTTTTTCTTTCTAGGAGATTAAACGTTTAAGAACTGTTAAGCAGTTTTCATTTTGAAAATTCATTTCAAGTGTGCTAATTACGAGGGTTGTAAGTTTGCACTTAATCCTTCAGGCCAGGTTTTGGACCAGGTTCTGTTAATACTTCTGGATTGCATGGCTCCATGTCTCACTTTATTGCTACAGTAGAGCAAATGAATAGCTAAAGCAGTCTTATGGGTACTTTTTTATGGATACTTCTGTGTAAAAAATGTAGGTCTGTTTAAAATTACTTTGGTAGCAAGCAGTAAGATCTGGGAATGGTTCCACAGAGGTGTCTTGTTGGCTTCAAGGGCAGTTTCATTCTTGTCACATGTTCAAGTACCATAATGAGGGCAATAAATATAAGATTCCTGTAATAGTATTTCTGTTGAAGTTTGTGATGATGAAGCTTACACCTTCTCAAATGACAGGTATTTCATATCCAATGCTGCCAAAAAATAAAGGATCTAGGTCTTTTCCTTAAAGCTTCATAGATCCAGTGTACTCTTTTCTGTGTGACAGCTCCTGAAGTGCAGATATTGTTGAGGGTAGAATTGATGCCAGATACTCAAGATCCTCTTATTCTTCCATGAGTCTTCTGCTGAGCATACACTTCTATTTATAATGGTTATAATATATTATAATCTAGGTTATAATATAACCTAGGATGTCTTAAGATGTGGAAAATAGGACCTGTTTCTTTGCAGAACTCTACACACTTTTAATCTTATCCTTATTCTATTGCTTTGTGCTGAGCTATCTTTAAGTTTTCCCTTTTGTTTTGCATTTGGGGTTTTTTCCCTTCTTGTTCTTCTGATGCCTCCTTGAGCAGTTCGTAGGCTTTGAAACCCTGTACTGCTACACACCTTAATATTTCTGATACCCTCTTACAAGAAACCAAAGCCACCCTCTCCTTTTGAAAAACCACAACCCTTCAAAAATATTAAAATGACTGGCAGTTTCTAGATCTGCATTAGCTGTCTATTCAACAGTGATCTATAATAACTAAGTTATGGCAATATTTGGAGGAAAAGTACCAGTTTATAGCAGTGATCAGGATGAGGTTCATATCTAAGGCTTTTTTTGTATTGCTATCTTGTATTCCTTACTTTCAAAACATTTGTAACAGTTTGCAAGTAACAGATCAGAAAATCTGAGGGAAACATTTTTTGAAAACAGGAAAACACATTATTAAATGAGAGAGACTTGCAGCTCTAGAGTCTTGAAGAGCAAATAAATTTTGAAATTGGAGTTGGGGAGGAAACTTATTTTGTATCCTACCCCGTCATTCGTGTTAATAATATAAGGTTACTATATAGTTGCCTGGGAGAGTAGGAGAGGAGGAAAATGCAAAAGCACACTTTGTATAGAAATAAGCCAATAGAAATTGTTTAGCTCAATTAAATGATTTCATGCTTCAGGGAAGTTATTCCAGGTATAAAATATTATGTGTACTGATTCTTGAAACAAATGACCTTTTTAATATGTGAATATAATAATGTAAGTAGAAGATACTTTGTTCTGCTCTCATATTACTGGCGTCTATATCCAGTACTTTTGCAACTGTGCTTCATTACAGCTCAGTTCTACAGTAAGGAAAATGGTAAGATATGCCACAGAAATCTTTTTAAAAGATAAATTTACCTTTAGGCAAGGAATTAGATCCAGACAATAATTAGTATTCAGTTTCTGCATTTGTCAAGGTTTTGACATGCTTAACTCCTGAAATGCTATTTTGGTAATAATATCTGAAGTTTTAGCCAGTGGTGTGTATCTGTGGCTGTTAAAATCATTCTGGATTGGCTGGTTTCCTACAGTATCTTCATGGGCTTCCCAAACAGCTTCCTGAAACAGCTGATGCTGTGGCCTTGTAGGAGGTAATGCTGGCACAGAGGGGTCACAGGCACACTCCTGGGAAGAGAGAAGAAACAGACTACACTTAGATCAGCTTTTTGTGAACAGCAAATACTCAAATAGTTGTGCTGTTAAGTGATTGGCAGGCTGTTTGTGCAAAATCAAGATATCACTAACTCCTGCCAATGGCTTTCAATATCACTTTTTGATGTAGAGTGCAAGTGATAAGAGTGAACTTTTTATTATGTTGTGTGGTACTTGTGGCATATGGAACCACTTTTGTGATGGAACTAAAAGTTATTTTGGTCAGGGGAGTTTTAGCAACATTTATGCATTACTGCTTAGCAGAATGTGATTTGTGGTCTTTGGGAAGTTTACTTGTTTGTGTTACTACAGCATGGCTCAAAATGATGTTTCAATCAAGCAAATAAACACAAGTGATATGGACACTTGAAATACCTATGCTGGATATTGGTTAGAGCGTGGTAAGACCTGTGTTGGATATTGGCTAGAGAGTAATAAGAGCTTTTGATTTTGTTCATGACCTAAATTCTTAGGAGAAAATTAGGAGCTCTTACATTCATGTATTTTATTTCCTATTCCTTAGAGGCTGATGAGAATGTCCATCTAAACAAAGTGTGACCTACAGTTTTTAAGATTAATTGTTAAGAAGAGGAAGATAGGAGAAAACAGAACTGCAGAATAAATATATCAACTATTAAGGGAGGGCACAGAAACCACTGCCTTTGTTCTGTAACTCCTCCTCTTTGGGTTATTTTAGTACACTTTGTACATCTATTTCCCAACTGGTAGCTGTCATATAGAACTGATAGTTCTAGTAGCGGTGGCTACTGTATGTTGAGCCAAATGAGGCTCAGAATTGATTGGACTGAGGTGCAGCATCTGAGCTGCTACTTCAAGTGAAAACAACATTCTTGCACCTCATTAGACCTTTATCAAAAATATGGATTAAAAAATCAGCCTCTGAAGAAATCAGAACTGGTGTTTATACTCAGAGAGTCAAAAATCACAAATCAGAATATGTCTCAGATGTTCACAAAAAGCTGAAATACTGGCTCACATCAGTATGTTTACTTAGATACACTTTTTGTTCATGAGTATGATCAGGAATATTTTTAACATGGATTGAAGTTGGCAGCCTCTAAAAACACTACCCCTTGATTTCTTCTTTAACTCAAAACATAACTGCAAACTGTAGTCTGTAAACTTGTTTCATGTGCCTGGAGAACTATAATCTTGCTTGGAATGCACGAAGTTAGACTTTGATCACAGTAACAGTCGTTAACATTGGCAAGAGCTAAGTAGAATCAATGCACTCTGTTCCCAACTGCTATAAAACTTGAACTTTCAAAGATCTCTGGTTCCCTGGGGCATTACAATTTATTGTTAGAGAAGAAACATAAAGAGCTTCCCTTTTGCTTCTGCCAAGAGCATATGGTGGGATTTTTTTCTTCAATCACTCATATTCCTTGATGTTTCTTCTGAATAATCCATAGTGTTCTAAAGAAACATTTGCATCTTGAGAGAATATAAAATCAATTATGTAACCATTTCTTACATGATTTTTAACTTAGCATTAGAGAACAAGCATATAATCTCTCCTGTAAAGGCGGTGAAATTGCCTAAAACTTTAGCTATGGCTTTTTTGCTTTTACAGTCTACAAAGTAAAAGTGTAAAAAAAGAGCTTACTAGAATCATGTGAAATATTTTGGAAAATGTGCTTGCTTAGTCTGTGACTCATTGCATTGCCATGTTATCTAACGTGTTAGTGTTTGAGACATGCATTAATCTGATTTCTATACTGAGCAAATTGCTAATAAGGTATTAATACAGTAGAGTTGTTATTCTGAATATTATACTTAACCATAAAATCTGCATGAAGGAATGCTGATTCCTAGGATGAAACATAACTATAGAGGATATTCGCACCCATAAAGCCACCTATGGATTTAAATAACAAGTTTATAAGAAATAAACAACACAAGTGAAAAAATGTTTCTACAGTTTTGCACCCAACATCTCTACCAATCAACTGCCATAAGTTTGTTTGGTTTTCTTTTTTGTTTGTTTGATTTTCTTGCATCTCTCCAGTCCATAATGCTTCCTGTGCTGTTCTTGCACTATCTGTAAGAGACAGCAAGCGGCAGGGTATGCGTGACAGGTGATGGCTGAGTTCACAGTCAGCCTCTTGGCCTTAGGCAGAAGGGAAAATTATTTAGCTCTCACTTTTTTTTTTTTTTCTTTATCAAACCACTAATTTGGAAGGAGAAAATTAAAAGAATTTACAATTCTTAAGACTTGCAACATTTTACCAATATGGCTGAAGCTAGACAGTGGGCTAAAACTACTCAGAGAACTGATATTGCATCAACTGACTTTGCTCAAGGAAGAACTCCAAAAATACAGTATTTGGTGCACAACAATGCTGTTCAATTTATTTCAGAAAAAAATCTTGTGAAGGAAAAATTTTCATAAGAAAAATCTAGTTAATTTAGCTTTTGCAGAGCTCCCTAACCTTTAAAATTTTCTCTTTTTTTGTGATTCCATTTTTTTTTGATCACAGAAGTCACCATTGTGATAATCTAGCTTGACTTTTGCCTAACATAGACCATAGAACTTAATTTTAAATCTTCAGGGAGACATAAATTAACACTAATTTTGGAAAGATTTTTGGGGGTGCTCTGATCTCACCTTTTTTTTTGTCTTTACCCGTATGTCTAGCAAAGTAATACTCTTTGGATATTGTCCATTGTTAATGGGTTAAACTTACATGGAGAATACTGTAAATATTTTCTTACCAGCTGCAGAAGGACTAACTGAACTGATTGGTGTAGATGTAGCCCAGTTTGGTCTATAATCTCAGTCTCAATACATATTGATGTTGATAATTGTAATGTTGGCAAAACGAGTATGTCTGTGAGGACTGAAGTTTATGAATCTTAAGTTCCTAAGAATTTGCATGTTGTTCAGGCTTTTGTTGCATGTAAGGAATATCTACAACAAGCTTTTCTTGCAGTCGAAATACACACAATGTCTCTAGTTCATGTGAATTCTGTGGTGTACTGTTGGAGATGAGCTCATGAAGCATCTTCTGCCTCTGTGGAATTCTTCCTTTGTCGGACTCCTTTCCTCTGTCTGGCTGCTTTTCTTTTTATAAAAACTTGAAGGAACTTAATGTCTCTGAAGATTTCACCACCACTACCAACATAGGCTTGAAATGCTGTTGATAAATTTAAAATCCTTGTGAAGGAAAGAGGAAGAAGAGGATTTTTTCAGTGTGATACATAGATTTAATTTGCATGTAAAAAACCCAGTAATGATAATGACTAAGGAATAAGAACACTTAGTTTTAACTGTAATACAGACCTTTAAAATATTGTGTTTAATCCAATGATGACCAATTATTTAAGAAAAATAAAGCTTCAAAAGGTGGTGGGGAAAAGTGATTGATTAGATACAAAGTACTCCCTATCTGAGAATAATCTTAAAGCTGTTATATTGCCCATTTGGCTAGAAAAGTTTTATTGTCCCAACATTTTATTGTTGCATCAACCTTCTCCCATCTCTGCACCCGAGATTACTGTATGGGAACTATATGATGGAACAGCATGTGGGGAGGAGTCCCTGCATGCTTATGGAACAATGCAACTGAGCAGATGCAGAATATGTGCCAGGACCTCTGATCCAGGCTTCTGCCTGTGAACAATGAACAGGACTGAAATTATGCTGTCTCCTTCTGTTTCCCAAGTTTCCAGACATGCTATGCAGTTAAAGCTCATTTTATCTCTGTCCCAGTGCAGCTGGCATTTCTTTCTACGCTGTGACACAACCTGAAAATGGAGGAAAGAAGAAAAGCCCCTCTCCCAGCACAGGTTGTGAACTGACAGGCAGGGAAGCTTATAAAGAGGAACGTAGCATGGGCTTGAACTTTCCACTGCAAGGATCCTCTGAATCTGAGTTTCCAGATAGATGAATTTTTGTGGCCACTAACAAGTTAATCCATAATATGTACTTTTTTTTAGAAATGGTCATGCAATACCAGATGTTGCTTTGTCCTGTCAGGTCTTCAGTGCATTACATGTGGACTGAAATAATTTGCTGGATTGGATCCCACAAATAAGATGAGCAAACAGATCCCTGTTTCTACAACCTGACAGGTTTGGGTGTGAACCAAGCCATGAGCTTCTCAGCACTGTCAAACTTAGGCACTTTTGGGTATGTGCAAAAGTACAGAGAGCTCTTGGTGCCTGACCAGCTTTGTATGTGATTTCTTTTAGATCTTAGATTTTAGTAACAGCTATATATAGGAGTGAGTTTTGGATTGGGGCAGATGGTAATTGCCTGAGTATTTTCTGGATCTACTCCATGAAATTTTAACTTCTTTGTTACGTATTTTTTTTTGCATTTCAGACAATAAACTTGATGTGCATACTGGTTTATATGACAATAACATTCAATTCTATTTCAGGGCTTTTGTTTCACCCCTTCAGATACTGTTATAATTTTCAGCACAGGAATAGGCTCCTTTGATCTTTTCTTCTTGTGAAGCTAGACTGATTCTCTTTTCTGCAGTTTCTAGCTGTTAATAAATTTTGTTTGAATAGAGTGTCTCAAGTTAGGATTTTTCTTCCATATTTTAAATTAAATGTGAAATGTATGATTGTATTCTTTATTTGGAGATGTGTATTTAACATTAATTTCATAGTAATATTGATATGTAATTCTAATTTAATTTTTTTTAATATTCGTTTGAAAACAACTTCACATAGCTTAATTTGTGCCTATTATTAAAACAATGCATAGAATTTTCTGGTTATTACAGCCTTGTTAATTAGCCATAATCCAGTATTAAGTTTGCTTTCCCAGAATTCCTATATACTGTCTGCTGAAATTTCACTCTTACAGATGCAAAAGTCTATTTTCAATGGAGAGGAAATTTCTCATTCTCTTAGTTGACCTCACTAGGGGATCCACTAGTTCAGGAAATAAAGGATAAAAAGATTCAATGAATGGAAGTAAAAATCAAGACAAATAATAACTAGAAATACTAAAATATTAGTTGCCCTAAATGGCATTCTATGGTATAAATTCTGTTTTGAAAAGCTAAAGTATTTCTTGGTCTCATTACATTCGGGCAAGGGGTATTTTTAATGTTTTCTCATTATTTTAGCAGTATTGGCCAGAAGACAAATAAGTGCAATAAAGAAGACTGGTAGAAATATAGACTTGTGGTAAAAATGGTAACAAAACTAAAAAAAGCTGTCTAAAAAAATCTTTCAATATTGTGGTCATCCCAGTACTGTTAAACAATTCTTTAATTGGTATTGTTCAAAATCTTATAAATGGTTTCACAGTAATTTTACGGGAGTCCTAAAACAATAGGATTTTTTTCAGAGCAAAAGTATACAGTTTAACAGCTTCCAGTCAATGGAATGCATCAGAATATCATACTCTCAGCAAGGTCTTTGGTTTCACTTCTTTTTAACTGTTTCTCACTAAAAGATACTCTAATTTAGATTTTGGAAGATTTATCAATCCTGTCTGTTATGATGGCTGCAGCTTACAAAACTGTAAAATATACAAGTGTCTCTTGCCTTTTATCATGATCTGATTAGTTAGCAAAACTCTTAAATTTCTGCCTGACAGCAAGTTCTAATCTTAGGGGTTCCTCCCTCCATTGGGAGGTCTGTCAACTATGAGGAACTCTAGAAGCAGTCTTTTATCAGTCATCTTTTGAAATTTTCTTAAGCAAAATAATTTTAAAGCTATCTGATACATTATCTAAACATAAAACATCTCATTCTAGATCAGTTCTTCAAGTGAAGAATATGAAAAAAACTCAGTCAGTAGTACAGATAAACTGTAATAGCCATTAAGTTCTTGTAAGCCCTTCTGTCTTGCGGAAGTATTGTCATTGCTTAATTCCTTTTTATTCATGTAGTTCCATTTTTGGATTGGACATTTTCTAGTTTTGTCCTCTTTTATGAGGATCTGCTGAGATGTAGGGGGGGATCAGAATGCTTGAAATTAAAGGAAAAAAACAAACTGTGACAAACCTGTGGAAAACTGTGTTCTCTGGACAGGTTATGAGACTTGGTAACATTCCATGATTGTCTTCGAGCTCCACAGTGTGTACTGTAGTTGATGCTTGCTCTTCATTAAGAATTCCTAACCCTATCTTCCTTCTTTAACGTCAGCAATATGGGAGCAGAAAGAACCAATTCACTGTCCCACTCTTGATAGGAAAAAGACAAAAAAAAAAAAAAAAAAAAAAAACAAAAAACCCCAAGAGAACTAAGATTAATTAGTTGCTTTAAAAAAATTAATATAAAGAAAGTAAATAATTTTGACTGGCACTACAGTGACTTCTTTTGACAAATAAGAGTGAAAATATATTTTTTTCCAGAGAAGCTATCTAATGCTTGGTTTTCACAGCCCCTACTGGAGTCATTCCATTGAACGCATAATTTGGGACATACTTTAAGGAACTGCAGTTTCTATTCTGCCTGCCCTAACCTGGCAGGTCTCAGGGCAGATAAGTGGGGTGTCAGTGACGAGTTACTGTGTTAGCTTGTGGGTCTCTGCAGGGATTGGTTCTGTGCTGTTAAACAGTCTGTCAGTGACATGGAAGACAATAGCAGGGTGACCATATTGCAGCCTTCCAGGTACCTGAAGGGAGCCTGCAAGAGAGCTGGAGAGAGACTATGCAAGGGCATGTAGTGACAGGACAAGGGGGAATGGCTTCAAACTGAAAGACAGTGGGCGTAGATTAGACATTAGGGAGAAAGTCCTTACTATGAGGGTGGTGAGGCAATGGAAAAGGTTGCCCAAGAAGTTGTGGATGACTCATGCCTGGAAGTGTCCAAGGCCAATTTGGCTGGGGCTTTGGGCAACCTGGTATAATGGAAGGTGTCCCTGCCCACGGTGGGAATTGTAACTAGATGATCTTTAAGGTAGGCCCTTCCAATCCAAACCATTCCATGATTCTGTGATTAAAATACACTCCAAAACCTACAGGCAGTGGAAAAAGATGAAGAGATAGTAAAGCACAAGACATCAACACAGGACAATCTGGATCGCCCTTTAGATTAGCTTCAAACAAAAGAGTGTTTTTCTGAGGCCAAATAAAAGCTGTGTAATTAGCACAAAAGATTAACTTCATTTCTTGACAGAAGGTGAGGGGTTCTCTGAAAGGCTCTAGATAACACTGGGATTTTTTTATATATTCCAAGATAATAGGAGATGAAATGCTGAAGATGCGCTCCCAGTTTGGCATCATGGCCAGATGGATGATGTAATTGATTGTTCATGTTATGTCATCATTGAACAGGCCTAAAAAGGTTGCATTTTCATTTAATATGAATTTTAGTAAACTGTGTGAATATGCTACTTATTGTCTCTGTAGCTATAGACAGGATTGATTGAATTTTTATTTGTTCTGATTTTTTTCAGTAGTAAAAAATTGTTAAGCTTGAATGTTTGTTTTTGTTTTATGAGTATGCTCTGATCCAAGCTAAACTTGAATTTGTTTGGTCCTGTGGCCTGTGTGGGACAGAAGATCAAAACTAAATCATCACAATGGTCCTTTCTGGTCTTAATATATTTACTATAACTTTGTCAGTTGGAGATGAGAGTCATTTTTAATACTTCTATGGTCTTTCTTCTAATAGTAACAATTTGAATGGTTTAACATAGTCCTACTGCTTCCACGGATACTAAAGGGATCCTGAGTGTTAATGGCAGTACTGCCACTGGCCTGCTATTTTAGAAGAATAGGTGAAAAACTTAGGAAGTTGCATACCTCACCACGGTAAGCTTCCCTTTTCCTTTGCTTTCCTTTTATGTTAGACATGGAACAGTAAAGAAACTCTGGGTTCTGTTACCATAGTTACTTGATTCATCTTAAGTCCCAGAGTAGCACAATCTAGCTTTCCCAAATTGCCAAAGAACTGCTGCTGACAGCATTTGTAGCTGTAGACAGAACTGATTCTTTCTCTGTTCTTAACAATTTGTTCCATTAAATGATGCTTAAATCCCCTCCCTTCTCACTTTCCAACATTCTGTCTCTTGAATGAGTCAGTTAATTTGTGTTCATATTGTAAAGTTCCCTGGGTGTGAATAACCTCTAGCTTATCTGACTATAAACCTCAGATTTGAACGTCTTTGCAGTGTTCTTTCGTCTCCTCATACGAATTCAACACATTCTTGATTATTAACTGTGTGATTTGAGCACTTAAAGGACAGTATACTCAATAGTGGACACTTTTGCAGTTGCTGTTTGCTGCAGTTGCAGGGATACTATTTCAAGTTGAAGTGGGCTAAGTATGTTCTTTTTTAATGTTTATGTAGTCGTCATCGTCCTCGCTGTCTTCACCACCATGCTCATCGCAGCCTCAGGTTAGCCACAGCAGAACGAAGGCCTCACCATTGTGTCACTCTGCATCCCTCTCCTGGGCCAAACGTAATCATGTAGGTCCTGCAAAGGCTCCCAGTCCGTCAGTCCGTCTGCGTCGGTGGCGGCCCTTGATACGCCTTCCATCTGTCGGGCTTCATTCTGTTGTAAGTGTAGTCCATCTTCAGTCTTTTCTTACTCTGAAACCACTGGCCTTCTGCCATGTAGCTTCAGTCTTCAAGGCATTATGTTTTGTTGGGGTCTTTTCTCAACCATTCTTAGGATTTCTTTCTTCCTGGTTTATTTTTTCCCTTTCCACCATGTCAGACAGCAAAAGTACCATTCCATGCTTTGCTGTCCAGGTATTTTTGATTCCATACATATGCCAAATCATTTTCAAAGCGTAGAAGAAGCTTGCCTTTCATGAACTGGTGCTTTTTTTTGCCATAGGCTCCACATCCAGCCTCTTCTTTTCACCTCATCTTCATGATCTTTCATTTGGATCTGCTAAACCAAGGAACTTCTATTTTTTGCCACGTGGTATTATTTCTTCTGTGTTTGAAACCTGGTTTTAAGTTCTCATATCCTAAACCTAGTCTCCTTTTCTTTCATTAACTCTTGGTTAATGGTCCCTGGGTATTTCAGTAATGATTAAATGTTTCCTTTAATCCAAAGGGACTGGTTACTTTCTCACTTGATATCTTGTTTCTTCATCTAGTTTATAGGCAAACATTGTAGTTGAAAGGGAAGATGTTCCAATAAGAAAAGCTTGTCATCAAATACTTAAACTTTTTTCATCCAAACCTCACAGACCACAAAGGTATCTTAAAAATCTGGAAAAAATTTATATGTACAGAGTAGCCAATGTTTCTAAATGGCCTGACGGTCACCAGCAGAAACACTGAACTGAAAGAGTCTTTTAGTGCTATTTCATCCTGCTTTGACGGAGTGATCACACTTATAGTGCATACATGAATAAAAAAATAAATCTTGTTAATGGTCTTAAATGCAAAATTGGGACATTGATTTTGTTTTTATCATTCTTTGATACTGTTCACATTTCACCTGTGTTCCTGGAAATTCTTCCTTGAGATATGTGGATTTTTTGAGACGTGAAATAAGTACTCTGAATGTGGTCCACATAATTCTCTTTTTCATTCAGATGTCTTTGCACATGTGGAAATCCTTAATGTTTTACTGCTATTAAAAATTAGTATCAAATGCTTCCACTTCTTTATAGCTTTTGTATTTTTATTCTGATAAATATCTCAAGATGAGGCCTTTTCCCAGACTGCTTTCTCTTCATGTGAATAGTAATCACTTTTATTAAGTATCTAGCTCTCATGTAATTTTCAGAACTATGGAACATTCTTGATGTTATCTTTTGGAGCTAGTTAAATATTTTGGGATCTGAGAAGGCGTGAAGTTAAGCACAGACTTAAATTCTTCCCAACTCATGCTTCTTCCCCCTCATTTGTTTCACTGACATTGAAAACATTTGACATTTTACCTGGGGATTTTATTGTTTAGCAAACTTTGGAAAATTCTATGTCATATTTCTGTAATTTGAAATGGGATCTTGTTTGAATTTGACTTATTTATGCTTGTTGTTGTCTTATTGAAGGAGACTTGAGCTTGAATGTGCCTGCCTAGAACAAAGGCATCAATTGAACATGAGTTTACTTCAGCAGTAAATAAACGATGACTTATCTAAAGATGGACATTACAACATAATTGTTGGCATTATAGAAGAAAACCAAACTGAGAGTTTTATTAACTTCAGAACATATCTAAAAGCAAGACCTCATCCACTAGTAGTGAGCATTTGCTTTAAAAATGTTCAGAAAATTAGTTTAGCTTTCAATACAACAATATTTGGCAAAACAGATGCTTGCTGCTAAAAGGTTTTAAAATATTATACCTTAATTCCCCTAATGTCCCATCTTCATCCAACAGATTAAAATTGCAAGGCCTATACACAAAGATTTATCAGTGAATACTGTATAGTTTGACATGTATTGGTTGTTTTCTTTACACTTTTGTATAATATGCCTTACAAGAAAATTAAGAGCACACAACCTATGTAAATTAGTTTAATATGCAAGAAACCAGACAGCATTTTTGGCATTAATGCTGTCTCGGTTGGCTTCGTAAAATTTGAATGACAAGGTAGTATTTAATGTCCTGTCAACAAGTAGTATTAGTACAGCTCTGATATTTTGCTAGCTGTACAAAGAGGCTGAACTGCTCAGCGTTGCATGAGGCCAGTGTATGAGAAATGTATGAGCATTTTGGTACTTCTTTTATTAAGAAATAATAAACACCCTTGAATGCTCTTGAATTTAAGGGGGAGAAAATTCTGTATATTGTGTTTAAAATATAACTTTCTTGTAGTTCTGAGTGTATTTCTACTACTAAAACATTGACAGAAAAAAATTGTTTGAAAATTCAGAGCAAAAGTTTTGATGCTGGGAGACCTTTTCTAGGCTCCTGAAATAGAAACACTTTTCCTAGTTGAAAACTTTCCTTGACTTCAATGGTGGTTGACCTTGGCTGGACATCAGATGCCCACCAGGCTGCTCTGTCACTCTGCTCCTTTGCAGGCCAGGGTGGGGAGAAAATAAGAGAAAAAAATTCATACGTCAAGACAAAGGCAGTTCAGTAAAGCAAAAGCTTCACATGAAAGCAGGGAGAAAACAAAGATTTATTGTGTACTTCCCATCAGCAGGGGATGTTCAGACACTTCTTGGGAAGCCAGTCTTCAGTATGTGTAGTGGCTGGCCAGGAAGACAAAGGTCGCAGTAACTAATATCTGCCCCTTTTCCTCCTCCTTTTTCTTAGCTTTTATTGCTGAGCAGACCTCATATGGTACAGAATATCCCTTTGGTCCATTTGAGTTGGCTGTCCTGGCTATGTGCCCTCTCAGGATCTTGCCCACCTCCATCCTACTGCTGGAGGGGTTGGAGAGAGGGCACTGATGCAGTGCCAATGCTGCTCAGCAGTGGCCAAAGCACTGGGGTGTTATCAACACTTTTCCAGCTCCCAATGCAAAGCTCAGCACTGTGAGGGCTGCTCTGGGGAAATGAGCTCCATCTCAGCCAGATCCAATACATCTTTTTAGAGTATGTCTCCAGAGGAGTTAAGAAGATATAATAAGGGGGGGAGGGAGGAAATTGAAAATACTGTCCTGAAACATTCTGTACAAGTCTGATAAATTGCAGTAGATGTGGCAAATTTTTAAGATAAGCTAACAGCATGCTTGTTTAGTAATGTTGACTGTCCCTCAATCCTTGTCATTTTCTCTTCCAGCTCATCTATTCTTTCAGGGTCTCTGCTTGCCTTAGGTTTTGCTGCCTTTTATATGTCAGACTCACTGGGCATGAATAGAGATGTCACTGTTTTGTGAGAAAAAGCCAGAAATAGTCTTGCTAAAAACTTGTGACCATCATTCCAATGGTCTTTGTTTTAGTTGCAGTACTTTAACCAAGACCCAAATGCCTTTCACATTCCTACACAGTATATTTGCCCAAGCACATCCCATGCTGCAAAACGGAAGTTACACATGTCTGATCTACTCAACAGCAATTGCATCACTTTTTCCCTTTTACTTCAGAATTTATTGTATCTAAACCATACATAGTATTCTCCTTTTTTGGATATGTTTTTATTTGGCTTCTTGTAATTCCTTGTGAGTGAATCTGTAAACCTCTAAGGTTTTTTCCTTCTCTTGAAACTGTAGCCACTTTTGTCATGATCTTTCAGTTGGATGTATCTGATTTTTTTTATTCCTGAAGGGTCTGCAAAATTGTCTCTTCCCTATCAGTCCTCAGTACTGTTCTGTAACTTGACAGACTCCTGATGTCAGTTTCTTAACACTAAGTAGTAGGTTTTTTCCTTTCCCAGTCACTACTTGTATTGCAAAGCATTCTACTAAACTGGTTTGTGAGGCTTCTTGCTTTGCTTCTTTCTTGCTTTTTTTGCTTTCAAAAGCAAGTGTAAGGGAATAATAAAAATACAAGATATAGTTGGAAGAAATTGCCTGAAAACCATGATGTAACACTGAATCAGCTTTTATAGTGTGGTCTTTCATAAATAAATTTTAAGCAGGGTGTAGTGAAGCTTGTTCAGTGGATCCATGAGAGCAAGACCATTTTTTTTCCCAGTTGTAATTTTGTCCCAGTGTAACACCCAGAAATGAAGCTTTTGGGAGAAGAAACCAGTTGCACATAAATTTGACAAACAGTTTTGTCTTCACTTAGCAACATTTGAAGATCAAAGGATTTCAAATGCATGAAAATTGAATACTAGCTTTTAGATTGGGATAATGGTCTAAGTGCATTGGAAGCTAAACTGTGCAGGTGATGAAATACACTGTATTAGACAGGCTGATATGATTAGGCAAATGGTGATGTGGGGTGTACCAATGAGTTTCTGAACGTTAGTGCAACAACTAGAAAGGCTGGTTTAATTCATGAGGAGAGGGCAGCATGCAGTGGTGAAAGGTAAAACTAAACGAATTTCTTAGTACAAGAAGGCATAGAAAGGGTTATAATTTGTATTGTAAAAACTTTGGGGAGTGCCATTTTAATTGGAGATTTGAAATCTGCTGGGGAAGACAGGAAGAAATGTAGAGGTTCTATTTCAATAGCATGAACTGATGGATATTGACCTGAGACAAGTCAATTCAAATTGATTTCTCACAAAGGTCAGCCCTTGTTTATTAGTCAATTTGAATGTCCAGGTTAGCAGAGAAGGCAGTCAAATCCTCTGAAAAACTGGGACTCTGATATTTAAGTGCTTTTAATGTGGTATCCAAAATTAGAAGGCAGACAACCTTGGCTGTCTCTTTTGTGTGTGTGACTGAGTATTCATGAAAATATTCTGTATTATTATCATTGAATGTTACCTTAGCTCCTTGGGAAAAAGTTACATTTGCGATGATGTCAGAACCATCACTTTGAGCACTGAGCTTCTTGTATTTTTCTTCTTTAAATCATTTTTGAGTCTTCTGGTTTTTATTTTTTAGCATGTTTTTAGTTTGGAGAAATTAATTCAAAAAATTTACTGACCCAAATTACCAAAACTTACTTCATATACTATGATTGCAACCATAACATAAGCTTTGTAAGCTACTCAAGATGCTGGTATTCATCCTCTTTCTGTCTTTTCTGGATAGAAGTATAAATTTCCTGTACTCAGCATGACAGCTCTTCAGAAGACTTGAAAAATGAGTCTTGAATCCCATAGGTTAGTTCCAAATCCTGATTAGACAATCACATTATTTAGTCTCCCATATCTTTCTCCTTGTGGTTCAATACATACATGTGGGCCTTCAAATGTGCTTTTTCCTTTCACACGCTGACTGGGCTTTTAAGTGAAAAAATCTAGAGGAACAGATCATCTCAACACTTGATTGATGTCTCTGTTACTGTAGTCCTTGACAAGAAGAGTAATCAAGAGAAAATCCTCTGTAACTGTTCTAAGCATGAATGTTCTAAGCATCACATTCTCGTGATGAATGTGCAGGCAGACTTCTTAAAGCTCTGCTCCTTGTTCTTTTAAGCATTGACATAGACACTTCATTAGAAACTTGAAAACTTGGCCAAAGGTGTAGCTTTTCGAGAAGGCCACAAAAGACATCTCCCTGGAGCTGACATTCCTTCTTTTTTCCATTCCTTTGAAATTTTAAGTCTTCTGGTTCAAGAGATAGAATTTCTAGGGCTTCCCAGTGAAGTGGAAATTGGTCTGACTAGGCTTTTCATGTGGTGTCTCTGTGTGTGTGAGTGTGCTTGCACACATATGGTTGTGTTAGGAGTTTTTTTCCCCTAAGGCGGGGAGGGGTGGAGGGATTTTGGATCAGATTCATCACATCGGGAAAGATTAATCCAGTTACTTGTTTGCTTAAGTTATAAGCAGCAGATTTTTATAATCCAGAGTTTTAGGTCATCGTGACTATTCAGACCCTATTGTTTCTCTGTGCTTATAATTATGCAAATATTTTTGTCAAAAATTATTGAAATTCTAATTTTTCAAGAAATGTAACGTCAACTTTAGTGCTATCTAGATTAGATGAAAAGAAATCTCAATGGAAGGAGACTGCCTGCATTAGAACATATAGTAGAAAACTTAATAATGGCATGGCTCTTTCATTCTCTCTGAGGTTGGGGAATTAAAAATGTAAAAACACAACATTTCTCACGGTTTATGGCAATAGCACAATGAAAGCATGTTATTTAGATTAGTCATGTACAAAAACTCAGCAGGATTCTCTAGGAGTCTAAGTAAACTTTATGAACAGTCAATCATACTTTTTTTCATGGCTTCCTTATTCATCTTCTTTCTATATATAGACTCAGCATTCCAAGCATGCCAATGGTGTCTCTCTAGAGAAAGGGTGTTTATTAGAGTTTGACAAAGAACATAACACCCAAAATAATCAAAAGGACAACTATATCTTGTTTCTAAATGTGGTCAGAATCAACTCCTGAACATCTCAAAGTCCTCTGAAATAGTGATGTACTCTCCTACTTCATGTCACCTTGAGCCCAGGTAGAGTATGTTCAGATGTAGGCTTTAAATTGTTAAGCCACTTCCTCCCTAAAGTGACACTAAGTGGCAGTGGTGTTTCCCCTAACCCTGAAATTTCTTAAACCCAGGTTTCTTAGTTGATATGTCTAATTGATAAGTGAATAGCTATGAAGTGATATGTCTATGGAGGGAATTTGGTGACAATGTGGGATTTGACAAGCATGCTCAGCCTTCCCTGCCTGCAGTTTTGTAGCACTACAGTTTAGATGTCTGTAAAAAGTTGGGTGATCAGTAGCAACAACAAGGTCCCATTGGATGTTACCTACTGTCTTGTGTGGTTTTATGGAAACCCGTGGTGCTTTGAAGTTGACAGCTGGGATAGTCAAGTTCTTGGGGCTGTTTGGTTTTGCTAAGTCTGGGCTCTGTTTGACCTTCTGTGAAACAAAATTATCAAAGGCCATTTCACTTAGACTGCTTGAATTTCTGATGGAAAGATCCTCTTGCCCCTTTGATAGATGCCTCACCTTCAGTGGCCACAACGCCTTTTCTCTATCTAGGCTCCCTTGAAACAGTGATGAAACAGGGTTTTGTGCCTTTCACACTTTAACTGGTCATGGAGATAGGTCTTAAATGAGAGTGAGAGAAAGTTATGTGTTTTTTTGGTTTATTTTTCTTTTTTTTTTCTCATTTTTGAGCTGGCTACACAGAATTTCTGTAAGCTGTTGGCAGTTCCTCCACAGGGCTGCATTCTTTGGCCTTCTTGATGTATTTGAAGGGCTTGTGATGACTTCTTGTCCTTCACTCTGTTGTTCTGGCTGTTTGCCAAATTTCTTCAATTTATATCATCCTTTGAAGTCTTTTCTCGTGGCTATCATCAAAAAGGAAATTTTGAACCCAGTCTTTAAACTATGAGGTTCTACAACTTACTTTACACTCTAATCTGTTTCTAGCAAATTTCTACATTTTTGGAAACTTCTAGAAAATTCATGTAAGCCTAGCAGTAATTAAAAGATGAAAGAAAAATACATGAAATACATTTTCACACAAGGCAGATTCTTGATAGTGAAGAAAACCTGAAGTCCTTTTCCCCATTTGCTCAAAACAGTGTGATCTTAAATTGTGGATCAACGTTCACATGCAGACTGGACAGACTGATAAGGAATTAATGCCATCACTTGCTATTGAACACAACAGTGGTGATAGAGCTTTTGGCTCAGAAATGATGATAGATCTTCTGGCTCACAGGTTCAAACACCACTGCTCAGCGGGTGCTGGGAACATGTGTTGGTGGAGCACCATGCTGTGCATACCCCACGAACTTCTGCAAAGGCTTTTGCTGCTTGCTGTAGTTGCCAGCACACTACTAGGCTAGATAAATCCTTACTAACTGACATTTTTTATGTTATGTCACTTGGTGATGTCACTGTACTTCAGTCCTTACTGGGTATGATGAGGATGATGCCACTTTGAAAATCCAGTCTGGGCACCTCTGGTTATTACCTTTCCTCCCCACCTAAGACGTGTTTGTTTGGACTGCCTGTGAAGAGGAAACTGGTTAGCTGGGGTTGGCTTATGAAGAAAAAATTACTGTGACAAAGTGAATATTTTCGGTTCTAAAATATTACAGGTTCAGCATTGAGTCCTGCATCACTTTGTTATGGGAGATACATTAGTGAAGGATTTGTTATATATATGAAAGTCTGGTTTTGATGTTTATGTATTTGAGCTGATTTTACTTCTAACTCAGTAATGGAAAATAGAGCTTTTATGTAGAGCTGTAATCAGAAATACTTCCAGATACTTTTCTGCATGGACTCTTACTGATATATGCATTGCAGACAGTTTCTTTGTATTGCAAAATGTTCACTTGACTTCTGCCATTCTGTATAGATCCAGAATCTGCTTCCCAATTGTGATTTCTTTTGTCCAGGTGTATTGCATATTATGAAGATACACGCTCATTAATCACATAACGATTAGAGTTTTAGTAAACACAATTTCTTTTTGTCTTGTTTTGTCTTGCAGGCACCAAGTATAGATGAAAAAGTAGATCTTCACTTTATTGCATTAGTTAATGTAGGTGGTCATCTCTATGAATTGGGTAAGAACACTTTTTATCCATTTTTATCCATTTTTATCCATTCTCTCCATTTGTTAGAAATGCAAGTAGTGATGCTGTTAATTGTCAAAGTTTCAGAGAGATTCTTGATGTTATGTAAGGCTTAGGTTCTTTCCAGTGGCATCTTAGGGGTCTAAGGATTTCTTTCAAACAACTGCAGCCTTCTTCCCATTGGTGTTTTGGTTTTTGTGGGGTTTTGTTTGTTTTTTTGGGGGATTGTTTGGTTTTTTGTTTTGGGGGTTTTTTTTCTGTTCTCCTTCCCTCAATTCCATCCTATTAAGACAAAATGCTACAGAATACTGGATTGCCAAACTTCTATGGGCATTTATAAGGACAGGAAGCAAGAAAAATTAATAAACATTTGAAATTTCACAGGACATTTGTTATGATTATGTTCATGTTCCTAAACTGCTTGTGGAAGTATTAAATTAACTGTCTGCTGCTTCAGAAATGTTAGCCATATTATTAAGTAGCATGATACTGTTTAAACTCCAAGTATGTAGTCAGGGTAGTAAGAGATATTAATATTCTGCCACTCATTTGTAATAGTCTGGTCATTTTTTCCTCCACTTTTTCTGGTCAGTACAGACTTAACTGTGCAACAGTAGTCCTTATTTTTTGAAATACAGCTATTTTTTCCCTCTTCAGACAGTGTAGCACTTAGTTTTGCTCAGATATTCTCTAATGATTCCAATCTTAAATATGTTGCTGGGCAACTAGGTTTCCAGCAGGCTCTTCAGAAAACCAGCAAGCAGATCAGCATTTAAAAACCTGCAAGTCACTGATCTTTCTTAACTTAATTTTTGCAGTATTTTATGGTGGTCAGATTTTCATATTTTGAAAATTAGCATTTAATTAAGCAATGCCCTTAACAGGTGATAAGTAGTCACAACATGGGGCATAAGCAATATATAAGAAGTGCTTATGTTAATATTAAGTTGATCTAAGGGGTATTACCAGGGATAAGTCATAACTAATAGGCACACATTTTTGCATTTTATGATGCTGTGTATCTGTCAGTGGACTAGGTCAAAAAGGTAAGTTCTATAGGATGCAATAAATATTTTATGGCTTTATGGCTCTAAATTTCAAAGCATAAGGGATGACTTGCACTTTTTTGGTTGTGTGCTACTATTTTTGTGATACATTTTCATTGTCCATTAATTTATGCTGCTTAAAAAGCAGACTACATACTATGATGAACGTTTACCTATTTTCTGTAGGTATGATGCCAGAGAAACCCCATTTGAATTTTTCCTTAAAATAAAAAATTAGGAGAAGAGGCATTTAGCTCTGCTGTACCGTGGAATGTCAATAGTACTATTTCTTTTGTTGTTACAATAACTTCTCACTGTACCAGCAGAAGGAAGCAAAAAAACCCCCAACTTAAAAGTAGGAAAATGGGAGGTTTTTCAATTCATTGGAAGAAGATTATTCAATTGATTCACTGGCTTCAGACAGTGTGGGCAGCATGTGGGCTTTGGCATGCAGAAAATGCTAAGGAAGCACATGGATATTAAGTGTATATGATTTTTTTGTCATAGAAAACACACTGTCTATAGGCACGTGAAATTAAAATGTTGTTCTGCCAAAATGGACATAAAAAAGCCCCAAAATTAAGGTAAACTTAGCTTGCAGCAGTGCAGGGTATTCAATTCTGTTTCCCTGGCATTTTCTGAGGGTTTTAACTTGTACCTTCAGTCATGGTAGTTACAATAATGAAAAACATCTTGTTCCTATAAATCCAGAAGTTTTCTAATATGAAATCTATTTTTAGCTATGGAAAACGTAGTTTGGAAGTGTTGTCAACTTTGGTGGCATCTTTGGGGCTGGAAAAGCCTTTTACAGGGAAGACAGAGCCAAAAGTGATTTTGGTTTAGCAAATACTTAAGATACCCTGACATAAGTTTTCATATTGTTAACTCTTTGCAAGCAACCTGTAGCATATTCACATGAATGAAATTATTTTTTAAATGCTGAGAATGACAAGCATAATTCTATTGGAAATGCAAAAAAAAAAAAAAAAAATTAAAAAAAATAATTGTAGCGACCCTGTTTAAATGCTGTGAAAGTACTTAATACTTAGAGCTGTTTGGTTTGTTTGCTAATTTAAGTAGCAGAAACATTTTCAGTGATGCCAGACTCTTCAGAAGGTGAGTCTGCTATTCTGGTCTGTTGTGGAGTCCCTGATCACAGCTGTCAAACAGCACAGACATACAGCTGTCTGTCTGCGTAAATCCATCAAGCATAGCCGAAATTTTTCTACTCTACTTGAAAAACTGAAGTACTATACCAGCACTAAAACAACAGCAACTTACAGCTTTGAAGTTTTCAAATTAAGTATTGAAAAATATTTCATTGTTTTGATTGGATTATTTTTTAAAAGGAACAGACTATATATAATGATACTGGTAGAAGCAGTCAGCAGTGGAGAGACCAGGGAACAGCTAGGTGCGTGTGTGAACTTTATGAAAAATGAGATAGCAATTTTGAAAGTGAAGTACAAAAAATCTGTTTAAATAATTTTAACTGGAAAAAACAAGGCTTTTATAATTTTATAAATATGTTATTCAATCCCACTTTGTCTTTCAACAGATGGGCGCAAGCCGTTTCCAATAAACCACGGTGAAACCAGTGACGATTCTTTTTTAGAGGTAGGGATAGAGAACCTTCTTAAACGGTGCTATACAAAATTCTTGCTGTATTTCCACAAAATTTATAAAATGGATAAATGAAAATACCTATACAAGTCTAGCTATATTTATAGTTGGAAGAGGAATAGAACGAGTGTGATGGTGAGGCAAAATTAGGTGTGAAAAGAGATCCTTTGGAACACTTACGTTGTGGCTCTGGGTGACAGATTATTGTAACATAAATGTCAGAAGGGTTGACTGTAACACAAGATCAGACTGACTTATCTTCTGTGCTTAGATTTTCATATATGCCTGCTCCTTTCAATTAGTACATGTAACAAGAAGTTAGCAGATTGAAAACACAATTTTTCATTCTCTTTCTTTTGGTTTATAGTTTGATAAGTATCACAGTAGAAGTTGATTTCCTTTCTGAGCCTTGCTAATAATCGTTCTTCTCCACTTTCACAGCTTCTTTTGGGTGCTTCTTTGTGTCATGAGCTGAGAAATTAATTGGAAAGGGATACACTGAGTTGGGAGGATAAACTGTCATCCCCACAGAATGATGCAAAGTTGAAGTTGAGAGAAGGCAATGCATAGATCTGAGTTTTATGATATCCAGACTGGATTAGCATTACAAAAGGAAGAAACCAGAGAAACTAAGACAAACAAAATCTAAAATGAATTTATAGTGTAGAAGCATAGACTAATGTCTGTAAAGTTTGCAAACAATTTATGCTTGCTTGGACAGGGGAAGAAATTGGATAAAGCTTTCCTTATTCTGTCTGTGGCTTTTTCCTGGTTTTGCCGATAACATGTGTTCTCCAGATTTCTAGATGAAGGAATTACTTAAAATCTTTTCAATTACCCTGCCCAGCTTAGATTCATCTTGAAACAAAGGAGAAATTTCTGAAGGCAGCAGTACTAGTTAAGGCAAACCTCAGAGTTGCATTTAGAAAGTCAAACAAGCAACACATCTGCTGCACAAAGCAATATTCAGTCACAAAAATCATCATTGCTAAGATCCTTCATAAAACTTTTGCTCTTTTAGGCTGCTCATATGAGCATTGTAAGTAATATTGAGTAGTGGTAACTCACATCAGAAATACAGTTTATGTAGGTTTGTCACAATATTTAGTAAACCTTTATGGGAAAATCCATTTTAAGCATAGTTTGGATAAAGCATATCTTCATATTTCAGTTGAGTTTTGTTTGGTTTTTTATAACAAATATGATTTGTACTGTTTTTCATTTGGGCTTTCTTTGTACTTTTTTCTCCCTAGGATGCAATAGAAGTTTGCAAGAAATTCATGGAGCGTGACCCAGAAGAATTAAGATTTAATGCAATTGCACTGTCTGCAGCTTAAAAGCCTTTTCCAATGAGACAAGTCTATTGCAATGTATTGTAAGAATAAAACTGTTGCCATATGTTAATAGTACAAATTTTGATACTTCCTAACATCTTGACTAATTGTAGCATACGTGAAATAAACTTTGCATTTGTCCTTGCTATACCTTGCTGCTTGTTCCTACAGCAACTTTGGGTATTTCTACACAGGCATGCATTTTGTGCAAGATTTCTATGTGGTGGGTTTCTTCCCTTCCAGCCCCTTAAAAGTTTGGGGAATTACTGCGTGTGATATTTCCTCATAATAATGATGCGCTACTTCAGAGCAGGCTTATCATTTGTATCATGCACAGGTAACATTCTGAGTGGAGTATGTGGTATGGTAATGGCTGAAAACTTGGAGTATGAGGCTATCTCCATCTTTTATTTATAATGGTGCAAGAATATTATAAGAACTTCTTCAGGTGACTCAAGTGACAAAGACATTTTTTTCAGTGCATTATTTATAAATTAATATATGGAAGAAAATAGGCAGAAAAAGGATTATTCTTACTGTTGGTGAGCACTAACATTTTAAAATTATCTTAATGTTTACATTTTAAATAAAAGTTCACTTTGTTTCTCAAGTCTAATAACGTTAATAAATTGTCAAAAAACTTTAGTTAAACCAATGTTTTCTATTTGTATATATGGAAAAATGACATGGATTTTTTCCCCCTAAAAAAGGCACATTAAATAATTCAAATGGTAGGACCGTGGAGGGCACACACAGGTGAATACAGCAATGTGAATTACCCCACCTCACTGAAATAAATGATAGAAAAGTGATGATTGTTGTAATGAACTTTTGTTTAGCAACAACAGAAACAGACTGGAGATTTTAAGGCAGCCATGATAGTCATATACTTTTCACCCCTGTAGGAATATCTGTTGTAAGTTTGTCAGGTGGCATTGCTGAATGCTATGTGATAGCCTTCCCCTCTGTCATCCCTCCCACTCTACCCACTGATCTTAAGGTACTGTTGACCAGTTTCTATACCTGAATTAGTAACATTGTGGTTGGTTTGAATTTGATTTTCTTGTTTGGTTTTGGTTTTGGGTTCTAAGCAATCTTAGCACTTTAGGATTCTTGTGGAGGTTGGTTTGGGTTAATGTGCATGTTTTTGACGTTCTGGAAAAGTATTCCTTATTCACTCCTTTGAAGTGGAATAATTTAGGTTTACTTCCAATCAAACCTGCTGCCTAAGGAAACTGAACCCTTTGTGTCCCAGAGGGTGCTTTCATTCTCTATCAATTGTCATTGCAGGAAAAGTGAATGGGGTTATGTCAGAAGCACTCTGGCAGAGTTTTCCTTCTTTATAGAAAAGAAAGAGGCCTGGGAGTCTGTTTTATCACTTAAGAACATCTCTTGCGCTCTAAAGAAAAAGCTGGAGTGTCTGTCTAAAACATATCACCTGGAGAGTCCAGTAACAACAGTCTGTTTTCTATAAGTGAGCTGGTTGGAAAAGCAAAGTAGAAGAATGACACTAATGAGCTTCTATTTTTGAAGCTTTTGCTTTTTCACCCCAATAAATTGCAGTATCATTAAGACTTGCTTTATGTTGCCATGCTCATTAATAAAGCCCTGAAACTTGCTTTTAAATAAAAATCAGAGGCTTTAGTAACCAAACCAGCTGTGTTGTCTTCTTGCTAATATCAGCAAAATCAAATCAAGGTTTTCACCACTGAATTGGGATATTGCATATTTTAAGCTAATGGTGACTTGGAGGATTGCCTTTCAAGTAAGCCATAGTTAATATAGATAAGGCCCTTTTAGGATGGGGAGAAGGGTGAGGAAAGAGAGGAAGTGCAGTTCAAAGCTGTTAAACAATCTACATCAATTGTCTACCCTAGGGAAAGGGTCTCATCATATATGGTCGTCAGTTCAGAAGATTTCAGTGGGTTTAAGTTTTTGTGCAGCTGTTTATTGTAAAATCCCTTCAGAAGTGGAGCTCCTTTTTGGGTACAAGGACTGATTAAACAAATTTAGGACAAAGGATAATAAGGTTAGAATAGTAAATTTGGGGTGGGATTTTCTGTTGTCGTGCTGAAAAATACATATTGAATCTTAAGTAAAAACTTAGAAATAAAAATTCTTAGTATTTTGGCAATATTGTAGATTTGCTTAGCATCTACATAGTCTTCGAATCAGTTGTTCTGCAGGGTAAGGCTTCCCTCTTTTATTTTCAGCATTAATTTCTGGTTTACTAATATGTAAGATGATACATTTTAGTGAACACTGCTTTGAGATTCCAAAGGAAGAGCAATGCACTAGTTTTTATGATGAACTGCATCTGCTCACTGCGTGGTCCCTTGGTAGAAACTGTGAAAGGCTGCCCTGCAGAAACACATCTCACCCGACATACACAGTGTAACAGCCTTTCAGAGCTAGTGAGACCCTGCTTTGGCTCAAGCTTTGGCACTACCTCCAGGAGCACCGGAAGCAGAGGGATCTACAAGCTGCTGGAATATCTCCATCATTGACAGAACCTGTGTAAAATGGATAAAAAAAGTGAGGTATGAACGCTTGGCTGACTTGTGAAGTCAAGCAAGGTCCGGATTAGAGGCTGATAAACCCTGCAGACCCCATGGTGCTTTTGGCTCTGCAATGCCCCAATGTCTGCATCATCATCTAAGCTGTACAATCTCTGCTTATTAGCTCAAGCTCCGTGGGAAGAAAATAACACTGTATTTTCTAACTTGTGCAGCTCTGCCAGAGCCTCAACACCTTTGTTTGGAGGAGCATGGCTTGCCCATGAGCATGCAGTGCCAGGAAATCCCTCTTCAGCCTCTGCAGTCTGGGCTGGCTGTACACACCACCTTATGGAAATGGTTTGTGTAGGAGTTGAGGAGATGATGCATGCTCTACGCTTACATTAATTTTAGCTGAGTGGAGCTGGTGTGCTATTAAGCACTCAGGGTTGTTCAAGCTATTTTAAATATATTGGTGCAAGTTTTCCTATGTTATTTACAGACATTTTGTTAAGAAATCATAATTTAATAACGAGTACAATGCCCTTTCCTTTCAATCATGGCTGCATGATTCAGTTAAGGGAAGAAAAGAAAGTTGTTTTCTGACATTGAAATGTATGTTTTGGAAAATAAAGACACTTAACAGCCCACACTTACAAAATAAATATGGTCTCTCCTTAAAGAAAGAAGCCTGTCTTGGTAGAAAATATTATTGTGTCAAATATTTGTAGAACTCTCCTTGGAAAGAATATGACGTAAACTCTTGCTTGACTTATCCCTAGGAGCACACACATTGAAAGGGTTTATTTTTGTCAAGTAGAACAATATTACTTCTGCTACTTTTGACAGCAACAGTTAGCAGTCATATCTGGTATATGTAATCTTTCTCTGATCTAGGACTCATTGTTAGCGCAAAGGAATAATAAAACTATTTTGGTTGCTCAGGCTTACATAGATAATTTATCTGTGACAGTTAATTTAAAATTCACTTTGAGAATGAGATTTACATGTTGGAACTTTTTTTACTTAGCGAGGAACTTCGACTTGAAAGTTGCTGTAATCCATGCAGTCTACTTAAACACTTAATCAAATTACATGATTACTCAAATTACTTGAATTACTTGATCTAAAACATTAAATGCCTCATTTGTAAGAAAAGTGATTTGATTTGTTATGAAGTGAAATAAAGCAACCAGAAATAAGTGAGAAATGTGATTTTTTTTTTTTAACGACTTATTTTGAAGCCTGTTTTACAGAATTCTTAGTTACTTTCTCCTACTTAGGGACAAGCACTGTATTCTTGGATGAAGTGAACGACCTTAAAAACTGGAGAAAGGCTGCTGTAGTTCTCCAGAAAAATGTTTGGTAACCTCAGGTAATGCAAACTGATGTCAGCCAGCAGCAGCAGCTAATACATGTTTTATTTAGACATTTTTAACCTTTGTAATCATGGATGTTAAGTAGTGAGATGAGAGGGTTGTTTTTTGATGTTTAGGCTTCCTACTCAAAAAAATGCAGATTCTTCATTTGTATTTGGTCTTGTGGCTGATCTGGCTTGGAACAGGAAAAAAGGGTAAGAAAAAACCCCTCGAAATTACAGCTTTGGTTATCATATTATTCCGTGCTGGCTCTACAGCATAGATATCTCAAATCATACCATGGTGACGAGCTAACTACATAACTTCTATGCATTTGTAACTTTGATAAATGTCAAACATCTCCCATGGAACTTATTTCAGCCAGAGTCACTATATTTTCCCTTCTGTGTGTAACACCAACAACACTGATTTCCATACACTGCAGAAACTGACAGCTCATAGCTTCTTGCCTTGTTGATCTCCTAAAATTCTTCTTCCCCATTCTAAGAGTGTTTTTTTGTAAAACAGAAGATGTGTTCCCAAGTAAACATCTCAGAAGTGATTTTGTGTCTAGGACAAGTTTTAAGTTATCTTTTCTCAGTAGTCCTTTAAAAATTGCATATGTTCTGCCGTGGACTAAAAAAGCAAAAGATGTGTGCACCAACTCAGTTTCGCTTACAGAGAAGACATGGAAAGAAAAATTACTACAAAAAGTTCAAGTAGGAAAAGATAGAGAATCGTGAAGGTTGCAAAAGAGCTCTAAGATCATTGAGCACAATGTTAAAGTAACATTGCCATATTCACCACTAAACCATGTCCCCAGGTACCACATCCGCACATTTTGAATACTTCCAGGGATGGTGATTCCTCTACATCCCTGGGCAGCTTGTGCCAATGCCTGACCATGCTTGCATTGAAGAAATTTATCCTTATATCCAATCTAAACGTCCCCTGATGCAGCTTGAGGCCATTTCCTCTTGTCATGTTGTTCCTTACCTGGGAGAACAGATTGAGCTCCACCTCGCCACAGCCTCCTTTCAGGTAGGAGCAGATAGCTTAAATGTCAAAATGAAATCTAGTACTCCAAAAATCCCAAATAAACCAAAGCCAAAACACAACAACCTAATGCTGTGGATTAGTATTAGAGAAAATGGCTCTTTCCCCTGATACTTTTCTGCTTAGCTCTTGTCCACCCCTGTACTGGAAGAAAGGATTTCACTGTGTTCAGCCAGCAAACCATCTCTGTCCTGATTCCCGTGCTTGAGTCAGGGTAGATGACCCTTTGCTGCAGCACAGCGTGATCCCAACCTGGCCCACGTTTATGGTCACTGCAGTGGGCAGAGCTCAGCGCAGCCCAGGTCCATGGTCGAGCTGTACTGAGACCGGGCTTTAGCTCTGAGCTCGGGATAGCGTGTGGGGTGGAGGAGTCGCAAATAATCTGTTGCAGTGAGCCGGGGACAGGGACACGAATGAGCCCGAGCAATGGCCACTAGTGCGGGTAGTGTGGGCTAAACTAGAGTTGAGGCTGGGGAGGGAAGCACGAAAGCCGAACCCTGTGGCTCCAGCTCAGCCCGGGCACCTCCGCCTCGGTCACTTTGTACGAAAAGCGCTCAAAACAAAGTGTGGATCTCTCGTGTCTCCCGTAGCTGTGGAAAAGGCTCCCTAACTGCGTCCCCAGACGGGACAACGCTGCAGAGCGCGGAGCCGCTTCCTCGGGATCGGGGCGCTGCCTGTGGCTGGCCGGAGAAGCCCCGAGCGGCGCGGAGGTGATGAAGGGGGCCCGGGCTCCNGGGCGTCCGGCTGCCCCGGGGGTCCCGGCGCTGCCACACCGCCCGCGGCTTCTCGGATTCCTGCGGCCGCGGAGCGCCGGCGAGCTCCCGGGAGGGGGAGTTCCACGGGGAGGAGGCGGAGGGGGTGGAGACGGCGCGGGCAGCGTTAAAAGGAGGCAGCTGAATGACAGCGGCTGCTCCCGCGCCCCCGCCCCGCCGAACGCCGGCCGCCCCCCGCTCGCTCGCTGCTGGCCATGGACGGGAGAGAGGACGCGGAGTGCGACTTCCAGGCGGCGTTCACCGAAGCCCGGCGATGGCTGGAGGTGAGGCGTCTCTCGGTCCTGCTGGGTGCCAGCCCCTCGTTACGCCCGCTCCCTGCCCGAGGCCGGGGTCCCGCCGCAGCCCCCGCACGGCGGAGCGCGCAGCGCGCTCCTGTGGGGCTGCCCCGCCGTCCGGCAGCTGCTCCAAACCTTGGCTCTTTGTCGGCAGCTACGGACAGCTATTTTTAGAAAGTATCGTGGCAACTTGCAGAAATCTGTCTGTGCAGTATCGCCACCGCCCCCTCCTCGCAATCCAAATTAAAGGCTGGCTTGGTTGCCCTCCTGTCATTAAGACTTATAATTTCTTGCCATCTTGTAAATTACTTCTGTAGCGCTTGCTCCGAGACAGTCTGAATTAAAGGCACTCCTTCCTGTCTCGAAAGAGTTCAGGACAGAGGGCAACCTGAAATTAACACTAATTTTCTTCTCTCCTGTTTTTAAACGTGATTGTCTGACTGCACGTAGCGCTTGACGTAAATATCCATGTTCTGTATCGTTGCCCCGAGTCACGCCGGTGCGGTGCGTGCTAAAGCGTGGGGAGGGAGGTTGCTCCTGCATGTACCTGAGTATGACCAGGGCAGCATCGACTGAGCAAGCGAGGCTGATGGCGTGGGAGCTGAGAAATGTTAGGAATACTGAACAGCCTCCCTTAGAGTCGTGGTGTACTTTTAAAGAGGAGCTTTAGAGTGCTGGTTTAGGTGTATTTTAATATATGAAGCTTATTTCTTTGTGCTTAGTCAAGATGAAACAATGTTGTCAGAACCACTATCGTAGTAACTCTGGAAGAAGGAAATATTCAAAAAAAGGATGTTTGTTACTTTTTGCCCCTCATCTTTATAAGCTTGTCAAGACCTGAGTTTAGGTTTCTTTGTTTTCTCTGTAAAACAATGACATCTAGTGCTTAAAATCTATTGAGAATGTTGAACTGAGAGCACCAAAGGCAAGGGTATTGTAAATGACCTCCACAAGTGTCAGTTTTGTGTCCTCTGTGAATGTAGGTAATTATAGCAGTCCTGGCTTCCCCACGTGTCAATTTTGTAAGAGGTAGCTGTGAGTTTAAGTAATTAAAGCATTCCTCTCTCACATATACCTTTCTTGCATTGCTTTCTTTAAACAGGCAAAGCTTACTTTAAAAAGCTTCATTAAGGTGATGAAATGTTGTCTTTGAAAACCCTATTTTAAGGCTTTGGGGATTTGTTTTAATTATTATTAGATTGCATATGATACTGGCTGGTTGTACCATTTCTACAAAAGGTTTTGTGTCTTTGCCTGCCAGTAGCATGTGGGAGCTCTAGCAAAGTGATGTGAGTATGAAGTGTGCACTGTTTTCGTGGAGGGGAAGAAACATATGCTCAGCTTCCACCCTGCCCAATCTAATTTGTGTGGCTATCCTTTGATATGTGAAAGCTGTTCCCATTTTAAAGTAACTTTTAAACTTACCCCTTGGAGAAACATTTTATTGTAAAGTGAGTGACTTGCTAACCTCAAAAGGTATTGATAAACAGGATGCTAGGAAATCTGTAATGTTAAAGGAAAATGTAAATATTTATTTCCCTGTGAAATCAGGTTTGTGTTTCAGAAGAACCGTTGTGTTTCTCTACTCTTTACATCCAGCTGGATTAAAAGCCAAGACTAACTATTTCCGTTGTTATATGGAAGAGTAATGATATTTTTAGGGTAATGAGGCATGTCCCAAGGTTTTGTGAGTCTTGGTGAACCAAAGTGGTGTATACATGATTGAGAGTGAAACTTGGTGAGTCCTAATGATTAAACAGTTAGTTTTGAAGATCAGGCAGATTTTCAAATATTTACGAACTTGAACTTCTGATGTTTTGATAAGGTTTTGTGTACCAGCTTCTCCCTAACATTAGAGGAGATGAAAGCATACAGACACTAGCTACTATATATTTAAAGGAACAAGCCAAAATATCTTTGTAAACTGTTACTCTTTCCCTTTGCTAATGAAAGCTTTGTTAACATATTTCTGTATTTCAATCCAGAGGTCTTTGGACTCTGAGACTTAAAAAAACCCTCCCACCTTGAAGCTGAGGGCTTTTTTGTAACAGAATGAGCAACTGTATTTGTCAAATACCAAGAGGAGTAGAAAATACCCCAGAACCATCAAAAAATTGTTACCCTGTATGTTTTTGAAGTTTTTGGTGAGAAAAAATTATGTCCTGATCAGGTTCCTTTTCTGCCTGTTCCCAGCTGAATTCTCCATGCTCTAGGGCAGCCACTGGCTCATGGGAGCTCAAATATTTGTTCCTAGCTTTTATGCTACAAGAAACCTCAAAAACAAACGACAAAAAAACCCCAACCTCAAAACCAAATAAACCCCAAGTCTGCCCGCAACCCAAACCCAAAAAGTTCAAGAGCTTAATTAAGAATAATAACAACAAAAATTGCATCTGATATCTGGTGTTACTTAAAGAAAGACTTTGTTCTTTAATTCAGGTTCATATTGAGGCATATTTTTATGATAATGCAGACAAGGAAGGTCTGTAGTCTTCACAATGCAAAGACCTCTTAAAGTGTTGTCCCCAGTCTCTTGTGTTTCATGTGTTGGGAATTGGGAGGGGATATTGCTTGTCTCAGTTACACGAGTTGGAGTCACTGGGGGAGCTGCCTGTTCAGGATGTCCACTTCTTTGGGGGAAAGAATGGTCATTTTCTGTGCAAAACTCAAGCTTTTCTCAGGTGTCCTTTCTAAAGAAGTCAGCACTGGTTAATGGTGTACAAGATACTCTTGTGTCTGAGACTTTTGGTGCGTTCTGAGCTCTGCCTGGAGCAAGTGGGGCTGATCAAACTCACTGAGGCTTCACTTGGCACCTCAGCTGGGCAAATGGTGCATGCTGAGAATAAAACATTAGAAATAGTTTCTCAGAGAAGAAAAGACCAAAGAGAGACCTCATCACAGTCTACAATTTCCTCATGAGGGGAAATGGAGGGCAGGCACTGATTCCTCTCTAGTGACCAGTGATGGAATCCCAGAGAATAGCATGAAGTTGTGTCAGGAAGGTTTAGGCTGGATACCAGGAAAAGGTTTTTCACCAAAAGGTGGTTGAAAACTGGAACAGGCTCCCCAGGGAAGTGGTCAACAGCATCAAGCTTGGCAGAGATCAAGAAATTTTGGGACAATACTCTCAGGCACATGGTGTGACTCTTGAGGCTGTTCTGTCTAGGGTCAGGAGTTGGACTCAATCTTTGTGGGTCCTCTCCAGCTCAGGATTTTCTCTCATTCTATGAAAGGTAGAGCTTGTTTGCCAAAGCTAGAAATAGCTGGGTTAAAATTATTTTACTGTGTTCTGTTCCATATTATAACTTAAGCAAGCCAAAAGCTGTTCCTCCAAACCAAAGCATTCTTCCCCCAGCTATTAAATATCCCAGACTGCCTTCCTGCCTCAAGATGTGGGAGGGCAGTCTGCCTCTCCCTTTCTGCAGTGCACCACCAAGTTCACCCTTGTGAACGAAGGGGAGACACAGTCCCTCTCCCCCAACACACGCTTCACTGGTTTAGGAGTGATGCTCCTTGAAGGGTTCGAGAGGAAAAAGTGTGTGCTGTTTTCTTGTAAAATGTCTCAGCTTTTTATTCTACTTTTGTGTTTTAAACGAATTCTAATCTTCTGGTAAATGTCTATGGTTTGAAATTGCTAAAGCAACTTGAAACCTGACCCACAAAGTCTGTAAATCTTTAGTTAAAGTGCCTTGAGGCAAGTAATGCTTGAATTTTTTTTCCCCCTGAAGTAGTCAAATGTACAGATCCAGTCTGCGGGAGGGTGGCCAGCGAGCGTGTGCCTGAATGAATTGTTGGAGTGAAGCAGCAAAGCTGTAGGAAAGCATGTGGAGTGACTTCAACAAATCCACTGAAGTGAAAAACGGGTGTTCAGCCAAGTAACTATTAATATTGCAAATTATTACAGCTTTTCTTGTGAGCTAAATTTTTCTCTAATAACTTCTATAGAGTTGTAAGTCACACATTCTCAGAGCTACTAATTTCATCAGAGTGTGTTGAGAGCGTCAGAATCAGGACCCTGCAATCCTGGAATTGTTCCTCACGCAGGGACACTGCAGCAGAAGTCCTTCCTGGTGCTAACACTACCCTACAATGATGGAGAGAGGTGCTTCACCATGAGGATTTCTATAGCAAAATAAGGTTTTAACAATTTTAATAGGCAGTGTTGGCAGAAGAAAGCCCAGCTTATCTGGACGACACCTAAATACACCTCTGCTGCTCCTGTCTGTCATGACCATTAAATAGGTAGAGAAATTGCCTAATTATTTATTTTGAATGCTGTTGTGTATTGACAGCTGCATGCATTATTGCATTACAGTGGATGTTAGAAAATTATTTGGGGCCCTTTTTTTCCTTCATTTTTCAGGAGAAAACCAACTTGTGTATGTATGTGTACACCCCCCTGCCCCCACCCTCTCATACCTGCTCAGAATATTGAAAAAGCAGATTTGCAAAGTAACTTGGTAGAAAGAGTCTGCTTGAGGATAAAATGTGAGGACCAGGACAGCTTATTGAAATCTTTTGGTTTGGACCAGCAGTACAGCAGTCAAATTCAGGGAATGGTCTCTGACATGTGGTCACCAAATGTTTCTTTTTTTTTTGAAGCTGTTCGAAGTTTGCATTTCTACTGTATATTTTTATGGCTTCTGCAAATGCAGCTAGAGGTCTAGCAGTGATGTTTTCCCTGTATTTGCATAGAGATCTTACCTCAGTGATTATTTTGTTTTGTTTCTCCCCCAAGCATGAATCTAATGCATACAGTCTGGTACGGGAAGAATAACTGTAGAGATAGAAGATATTTCGCTGTTTGAATCCTCTTCTTGTAGGTACCTTTCTTTAAGTTGAACTAATTATGAAAAAATTTTTTTTCTTAGTTCTGGGTAATGTATTCTTGGATAGTCTGTAGAGAGCCAGTCAATATCCTGAATAGTGCTAGAATGAAAGATGTGTGAATGAGAAGGCAAAATCTATATATTCTGTTCCCTAAGCTATGTTTAATACTGGGTAATTCTGTCAAGTCATAAAACCTGGGTGGGCTGGTTTCTGGAGAACTTCTTACAGCACAGCTGCCAAAGTCCTGGCTCATATTTACATAAGGGGTGTATTTAACCCTGCTTTAGGAGGATGCATCAATATTTTATTACTGTGTGTATATTCTTGGCAATGAGTATTTTGTGGAATAAATCTAAGTGTATCCAGTTGATGTATAAATATACATGTATAAATTGATGTGTAAATGTACATGTTATGAAGTAAATACTGTGGGAATTTTAATCCTGGAAATAATGTTCTCTCCGTTGCCTGCAAACTATGAAAATGCTGTGGTAAAAAATGCCATATAATAGGGCTAGCAACAATGTATTAGAGGAGAGGGTGACAGTAATACCCTTTGATCTGGCTGAACATTTTTCTGTCTGTTTCTTTCTCCCCTTGCTTCCAGATCTCAAGAAAGGTGTCTGTAATATGTTTGAGAGAAAAACGGGACTAATTGTTGCTTGAGAGTAAAATCTATTTCCTGGTTTCTGCAAGGTTGGTTTATATATTTTCAGGTCTATATTTGGAAATTCTCAGGGATTATCAAATGTCTGTCTTCACGCAGTCCTGTGTGACGGGCATGCATAGCTTTGAGCTCAGTTCACAACGTAGTTTCCTTTATGAAGTTTCTCTTTGTAGTTTTGAGTGTTGTTCTAAAATTTTGCATGAAAACAGCATCTGCAGGCACTTTGAGAAAGAATTAACTTGTTGCCTATGGAAGAGGGTATGTCTTCTATACTGGGGAAATGCCTTGCAGCTTAAGGGGAGCTACAGACAATTCTACAGACCAGGCTTTTGTTTTCTTCTGGTCTGTATTTTGTGGTTAGCGACTAGAGTTAGTTGTGGCAGTACTTTTCTTGTTTTATTCCTGTCCTTTTGTTTGTTTGTTTTTTGAATGGTGTCCTGAACCTTTCTGCAGTTTTGTGAGGTCAAGAATTTTTTCTACCCATAGTTTAGGGAGAAGGTGAGATGATAATGATTTCCATGTCTAGCATGTTTTGCCCCCTCCTCCCCCACTACTATGGACTCACTTTTAGCACCTTTTCTTTGTCAGGTGCTTTTTTTGGTCCAATTTTTTAAGTTTTTAACGATCACTTGTTCATACTGCGTTTGACGGTGACCTTGCTGAGCTTTGGAAAACAATTGGGTTTTATCATGTTGTAAGAACCAGATACATTCCAGCTGTTTCTTGTACATACCACTCCTCCACTTTAAAGTTCCTTTATCCACTCCTGCAGGACATTTTTAAAAAACAAAACAAACCCTGACCTTTTCTGCTTAACAAGACTAATATAATTCTTAACTATCATTTTCTCAACAGGCTTTCCAGCTACAGCAGTTTAATGAAAAACAGCATGTGCTCTCAGACCCAGTGTACTAGAAATGCCTCTGCTGGTCTAAGGTGTGCTTGACACACCTCACTTATTATCCAAATTATCTTGGGAGGAGTGCTTTGGTTTGCTGTTTTTCACATTTCTGAATACTGTCAATCCAAGTGGAAATCTAACTTAAAAGGACTGTAGTGAATAGGTTACTTTAAAATAGGTTCTGTTGTGTTTCATGCTGTGAGCTTCTAAAGAGTGTTGTGAATTTTGTGTTTATTATTAATGCTAATTCTTTATTTTTCCAATGAAAAGAAAGATGTATGGATCCGAGTCAGAGTGCTAGCTTCCAATTGAATAGTTAGCTGTAAAACTTTCATTTGTGTTATATTGAATAGAGAAACCTAATTTCAACAGTGTTTTCCATTCATGGTACAAAACATCTAGGATTATCTTAGAAGGGCATGAAGATTTTGAAACTTGCTTTATATTTTCTTTGCCAGTGTTGGCACGTGTTGTGCAAATGTTGGCACATTTTTTTAGTACCAGCTCATGTGAAAGTTCTCCATTTTGTTTCTAGATGTGATTCAGCTTTCAGTTGTTACTATTAGAAAAGAACACAATATACTAACTTTAGGAAATAGTTATTACTGTGTTGGCCAAAAAATTCAAAATCCTTGTAACATATCACAGCTTTAAAGGAGTTAGCATAGCTGAGATCAGCTAGCACAAACAGTGAAATCTGTTGTTTAGGCCAAGCTGCCCTCCTACAGCAGATCCCACGACAATGTGGTTTTGTGTTACTACTGAGATGTTATCCCAGCAAGGTGCCATTGAAACTCCCGTGCTTGGCCTGTGCTTCCCCTGCCTCCTTTTGCTGTGGCAGTGGTGTTTGTCTGATGCTCTGGTGAGTTGGCTCAGGGGAAAATCAGAGTGTTTTGTGGTATTTGGTATTTGCTTGGCTCCTGAAAGGCAGGTGGGGCACTAGTGCTCCAGCCAGGGAAGAGGTAGTGTTGATGGAGGTGGCCTTTTGGTAGCAGCTCGCTCTTGGGTTGCAGCTGACTAGTGGGATGAAGAGAGGCAGACACCCAAACTCAGGCAAGCAATCTCTCTCCCTGGAGGTTTCTCAAGTCACCTGCTTCTGCTCATTTCCTGGCTGTCTTCCTTACATGACTCAGGATCTGTTTGCTGGGTGCCCAGGGTCAAGGTATAAGCTAGATACCTGGATTAGGGAGGCTGGCTTCTAGCCATAAATAACTTATTCAGGATGAATTTCATAAGGCTTATAAATACAGTTGGAGCTATTTTAAATGGAAACTCTGCCAGGCGTTTCTGAGCCAAAGCATTTGAAAGTAGTTTGATATGCTTATACACTGACTTCTGCTATGGAAGAAGTAGTCCTTGTGTCTCTTTGAGGCTGTGTTGGTTGGGAAATGGTCCTTCAGAGGTATTGGGACATCTCGCCCAGTAGTTCTGCAGTCATCATCACCTACCCTTCACAGGGGCAATCTAATCCCAAAACCCATTTCCAGTGTTATTTGTAAATTCTTTCCTGGAATTGCTTTACTGACCCTGCTATTTGTTATTTATTTATTACGCTTTATTTCAGGAAGGAATTGAGAAGTCTAGCTTCTGGAGTTTGATCTGAGATTTTCTGTTTGGTCAAATGGCCATGTCAGCTAATAAATCAAGATGTGATAAAGAACAGAAACAAGCGTGGGATGTTTTTTCTGCTTACTTTAAGGAAGTGGATGAAAAACCAGCCAGTACACCATGGGGCTCCAACATGCCTTTTGTGCAGCTGGTGTCAGAATTTGGGGATGCTGGAAGTGGGAGATGGGTACACAGTGTCAAGCTTTTCTGCCAGTGGTAGCCACATAGCCTGGGTCAGTCATGGCAGTATTGTGTTATTTGCTGATGCCTCCAAAAATATGATGTAAGTGTCCTATTTCTATTAGGTAGTATCCGTTTGACATTGAAGGAAGCAGATATTAGACTTGATGATCTTTAAAAACCTTTTCCAACCTTAATGAAGCCAGATGTCAAAGTGGTTGTGGAGGAGGAAAAAATAAAGACCCAGGTTTGACACTACAGCATTGGAGGAGCTTTGTAGCATTGCCTGTTGCACTGCCTTGAAATGCTTCTTTGGAAACAATTTAAGATTAGGTGAAGTAGGTGACAAAGGCATTACTGCATTTTTGCTCTAGGAAAAACCTTTTTTTTCCTTATGTCACCATGCTCTGTTTGCCTAAACAGTATCACTGACACTTGATGCACCTGAAAATGTAATCCTAAGTGGAACAGGGCCAGGCATTTGGTTGTAGTTTCTTTTGCAAATCTAAGGGGTTGTAAAGAAGTGACATTGACTGTCTAACTAAGTACAAGGGTCTCACCTTTGTGTATGTGTATGTATGGGGGGGTGCTTTTGGTTTGTTGGGTTTTTTAATGTCAGGTGGGCATCTTCATTATAAGTTCTCAACATTCAATAAAAAGGCTGCTTGTAGTTGATCTATTTAGACTGAATGGAAATATAGGGAGGATGAAGGCTCCAGGTACAGATGGATATCTTTCACAGACATTTGCCTGATGCTGTGGAGGCAAAAAAAATCCCTGATATAATAAACATTGACTTGATGATTATTCAAGAGGGTATTGCTTCACAGCTAGAAGTCTTACCTGTGGATGAAGTTTTCAAAGTCAAATCCCCATTAAAATGCACAGACTGGGTTGCTCACTAATGACCTACCTTTCATGTGTCTGATAAAACCCCAAAGTCCTCTGTGACTTTGGGGTAGGTCTGGCAAAGTGATCTCAGACTCTCTCAGGTCTGCATGTCAGGTGTCAGTGGGTAGGGCTGAGAGCTGTGTGCTCTGAAGAAGTGACAGAGAAGAGACGCTTGGAAAGGGACGAGAAATGTGCACCTAAAGTTATTTGTAAATAACTACTTTTTCTTTCATGAATTTCTTACCTTGTAAGTATTTAAATTGTGACATTTTATAGAATGTGCCAACTTTTTAAATCTATTGTTTTCTGGGTTTTTTGCATTTGTTTTGCATTTAGCCATTTAAAAGACTGGGGGAACGTAGTCTCAGACTATTCTAAATTTCTGAATGTGTTACTGCATTTATTTGAATTTTTTCACATTTTAAAATTAGTATCTCATCTGCTTTACTTACCATGGAACATGGAAGCCTATTGTTATACCTGACTGAAAAATGCTTATATGCTCATGCTTATGATTCCCTTTTTTATTCCTTTTCTTACTTCCACAGCTAAGAATTTCTAAAATTGGTTTGGTTTTTTTATTTGCTGTGGCAGTAAAAATCTTGTGTCATTCCATTTTCCAGTGGAATCTTTGATCTTTCCTTGTGAAAACTCTCTTCCTTTGGAAATGACAGCGAAAATGTGAATGTTGTTTCCCTAAACATATTTAGATATACTGTAGTTAAGAAGCATAATACTATTAAATCTTGTGTGATTCTCCTTGTAATGATTAGTTTTGTTGGAACACAGAATATTTGCCATGCACATTTCAGGATTTGGTGTTGTGTATGCAGGCAGGTCTCTTGCAGGACCCAAATTGCCTGGCTGTGGGGGTGAAGCGGACAGCTGTGCAGCGGCTCCCGGCATCTCGGCAGATGTGGCCGGGAAGCTGGCAGTCATTTGGTTTCCTGTGTCTGGTGCATTGATGGGTTTGATGCAGCCCAGCCCTGCAGATTTCCAGTGGTGACTCATCTGATTATTTTCTCTTCCCTCTGTGATTAGCTGAGGAGGTAGGATAGAGGAGGATGTCTCTCTGGAAGTAGAAGACATCTCTTGTCACGCTACATTTCCGAAATGGGGGAATGAAATGTGGAAAGGATATTGGTGTGTCTCAACTGTTTTTAAAGGTATGCCAGCCTTCCTCACCCTCCTATTGTTTTTTGTTGTTTTCTTAGAGTGTTATCCCTCATTCAGCTGTACTGTGGCTGTAGCTTGGCCATGTCTCTTACCCTTATTTTGCACTGTTCAGGAGTATGTGAACAGGTGAATCTTGTGTACATTCAGCTGAACACACACTGCTCCTGGGGGCAGGATGTGGAGATTAAATGTGGATCTCCAGGTTCTTCTCATCTCAACCTCGGTGTTTCTACACTCAAGTAAAGAAGTGTATGTGTCCATTTTTTTTTTTTTCCTAGAGGCATGAAATATGTATTCCCATTTGGACAGGGGCACTTTTCTGCAGACTGCTAGTGGAGGCAGATGTGAAGTGCACCAATTTTACTTTTTTTTTAATCTATTAATGCATGTAATGTTGTTTAGGTTTTATGTAGTGGTTTTAATTTTTGACAGAGATGCAGATTAAGACTTCTGAGTGCTTTGGCCATGCCTGCCTACCTGATGTAGGCTGGGAATTGGAAGCAGTGTGGTTGCTGTCACAGAAGTCCATGTGAGGCAGTATGGATCTGGCAAGAATACCCACAGCATTATGCAATATAAATATCCTTTGAGATTAGGTTGTTATGCATTAATTGCAGCCAGACATAGCTCATTGTTCTCTTCATCTAAAAAGCCTGGATCTTGCTCACTTTTTTTTAATGTTTTGTGAGAGAAGATTTGAAGTATGAAATTTGCTTCAGTGTAACAGCTTTTATCTGTCAGGAAGACCTGTTTATCAAAGTACTAGTACATAGGTGCCTCAGCTATTGTAAAAATACAATGTCTGTTCATCCTTTCAAGAGCTTTATAGTCTTAGTTAGAGAATACATCATCCTTATCATGAGAAGTGTCTGTTGGAAAAGCTGTTCTTGAGAAAGCTGCTTTAAACCCTCTAATGTTTAGAGATTTGTGGATTTCATATGCCCTTTTCTTTCCTTTATTAGATGTTAATGCCATATTATAAGAATTAAAATCCCTGTGTAAATGTTTGTGTTATATATCCCCTCCTGTCGACTTTTAAGATAGTTTTAATCCTGGTATTTGGAAGGGAAGTAGGAACGTAAGGGACACACAGCTAAAAATCCATCCCATGCCTGGGACCACTCTGCTAGACAGTGTGATGTATGGAGAATCTTTGTGTACAGTGAGGAAGGCTTTGGGGATTTAATGTTACTGTAACACCAGCAGTCAAGTAATGATCACAGCTGCCCATTATTCGTGTGGTGGTGTCCAGTTCCTCAACTTAGTAAGAGAAGTTTTGGTCATCTTCTCAACTTCCACAAGCAGCTCCTGTTCACTGGCTCAGTTAGAGCAATCATGTCTTTTTTTTTAGCATGGTTTTTATGGTAATGATGCTCTCTGGTTTTCTGCTCAGAATAATCTGGTTTTAATATTGAATTCTGAGCTGTGGTTTTGTGGGAGGTGGTTAGAAGTAGGCATGAGGTTTCAGCATGAGCTAAAAGTTCAATTGCTTCCTGGATATAAGTTCTAGGAAACTTTCTACTTTACACTGAATTTGACCAGGATCTGTTGCAGTAGCTCCCAGTGGTCACTAAAATATCGCCTCTGATGTTTCACTGCTACATGGAATTTATGTGATGTGTTTTGAAATATTTACATTGTGCTCTTCTCTCTAATTAATTTTTTAGCATAATTAGGCTACAGTACTGTCACAAAAACACAGTTTTGGTAATGTGGCATCTTTAATCACCTCTGGAACATTACATTAGTACTGTTAAGTCATAGCTGTCAGGCTGCAGTTGTGAAAAAAATTTCTGAAGCAATGGCTAGTTTCAGGGAGAGAGTTCCCCAGCAGTCAGAAAATTGGTACAATGCTATTTTAGGCCTTTAAACCCCTTGCTTCCATTCATATTTAGTGTCAGTGGGAGCTTGCTGATGATGCTTGTTGCAGATATCACATGCTGCAGTCACAGATGATGGGGAAAGTGCTGCATAGACCAAACGAGCAGCTCATGTTCTCCTTCTGCATAGATTCATTACTCGAACCAAGTTACATATATGCAGTCTGGAAATACTAGAGGTCTTTGATCTTTAAAACTTAATGTTTGAAAATGTAAATGATGCGCTCCTTTTGATCTACTTCTTAAATTAAATGGTAATTGTGAAAATTACATTTGGCAGTTTTCCACTTAAGGGTTTGTACTTCTCATTTCACACTATGTTAATTTTAAGCTGTATGTCCTTAATGGGTTTCCATCAGTGAATTCTGGTAAGGGGGTGGTGTTTAGAGCAATCATGTCCCTGTGCACTGTGTGTGTATTTGGTGTGTATCAGCACTGTGTGTGTATTTGGTGCTAAGACTTTAACATGCAATTCCTCTAAACACAGCTGCCAGGGATTCCTAGTTCTGCCTGTATGTCCATGACTAGGGTAATGGGAATCACTAAGGCTGAGCAGTAGAAAACTGTGAGAGTTGGAGTTCTGTGTGCCCAGGATGGGAGGCTCTGGCTTGGTCACCTAAGGTGTCAGGAAATGTTTGGGCACGTGCTGCACTGCTGTCTGGTGATGGGTCCTCACAAACATCTGCTGATAGCAAAGCAGCAGAAGCCTTTTATCTGTGTGCTCCTGTGCTCCTGGACTACTTGCTGTTGCATTTCCAAATTACTGGCATCATCTAATCAAAAAAACTACTGGATAATTTAGGGCTCCTAAAATGTTGATGAAGCTCATGCAAAGTTCGGTCTTTTCCTTGCATCAGTTTTCTAGTGTGTAGAGGATTCGTCTCTTATTTACCATAAATGATGATAAAGACCTCTCTGCCTTTGTCCTGCTTTCTTATGAAAGGGGCCTTTGAAGTCTGAGGGCCACATCAAACTGCAGCAAGTAACTCACAGGTTTATTCAGAAACTTATCCATGTAATAGGTTCTTTTAAGCTCCTGTTGGTTTAATGCCAGCTCAAAATCAGCTGCTAAACTGAAATGAAGTTGCTAATTACCCCCTTAGTAGAATCATTTTGTGTACATTTCAATTATTAATATTTGTTTGACTCTGCAGAGATTAAATTTGTGGGGGAGAAGGTTCAAGGTGGTTAGTACTGAATGTCTGCCAGAACAACTTTAAGATGTACTCACAGCTGGTTTTCTGTGGGTTTTTGTTTTATTGGGTCTTTTTAGGAGGAGGTAAAGATTCTTTGTTTCAGATCACAAACAGTCTGTGGAGTGGGGTTTTCTGTTTTGAATATCATCATGTGGACTTATTTCTGTAACTTGTGCTACAGTCTCCACATTTGTCTTGCTTCCCCTTTCCTGTTGATTACCTTTAGGGTTGTTTGCATTGAGTTCAGCATCATGCTGAATTAGCATATTGCTGATTTTGCTGATTTCTGTTTGTCTATGTGCTGGCAGATTTAAGCATTCATCTCCAGGAATTTGCATAGGATGCTAAACAATCTGATTGCTTTAGTGGCTCCCATCAGAGTGAGGAAATTGCCCAGCTGAGGTGAACAAGAACATTGCAACTCAGACCTGCTACAGCAGCTTGCCTGTGAATTTGAAGTTTTTCTTTTAAGCACAAAATAGAGAGAAAATACTTCTAATGGGCAATAAAAACAGTTGCCAGGGAAAGTAAATTTTAAGTATCTTTCTGAGGTTATGGAAAGCATTTGCCTTATGTTTGTGCTTCAGAGTAACCTTTCCTTATTTTTTTTTTAGTAAATAATGACTTAAAAAAACTTCCAGATAAGTTTTCAAAATGAAAATGAACTCTCTTAGATTTTTTTTTTTTTTTTTT
>VYXD01007091.1:226825-244969 GCA_013397195.1 Hylia prasina | reverse complement strand
TTTTTTTTTTTTTTTTTTTTTTAAGTAGGAAATTGGATGCTTAAATCTCACTTCTCTTTGTTGAGACGTGGAGGATTTAGCTTCATACTTTTTCAAAATTTCCCTCTCCCAAAATGTTCCTTTGGCTTCTGCAACCTTTTGGGTAAGGAAGACTTGTAAAACTACTGACCCCCCAACCTCCCTGCCTAATTCACTTTTATATGTGAATTAAAATTATCTGGTCAAAATATTTGCATTGGGAGCACAGGGTGCCACAGAGGCCTTCTATCCCTTCATGTTGTTAGGACAGACCCCCACCAGAGAGAGATGGCTAGGAGTGGGATCGTGCAGTCTGTGCAGTACCAATTTAGAGATGTTATTTTAAAGTATCATATGATGCTGAACTTTTTGTTTTCACTGTTCCTTCATAGTGATTAAACTTATGTGAAGTCAAATTAAAGCAAGTCATGAATTAAAGTAAGGAATTTTTGTAGCCCAGATTTTTTTTCTCAAACTTGAAGAGCTTGAAGCAAGTGAATCCTATAGGTGCCTAAGAGCAGAAAACTTGTATTTCTGGTGAATAATGTAGCCATTTTTAAACCTCTCTCACTGCACCTTTAAGGCTAGCCCAGAAGTAAATAAAATAAAATAGAAGACCTTAAGCTTCAGAGCAAAGCTTTGACTTGAATGAATTGCTCAGGATGAAAAAAGAAGAGGTGGGTGTGTTCTGTTTCATGGAATTTCAAAAACAAACAAACACAAAGTAGTGTCTGCAGTCAGCAGAGCTTCTTTCCTGGAGCCAGACATTCATAAACATTCTGGAGGTCTTCACTTGTCCCAGTGTAATTTCATTTTTGGCCCTGTTTGGGGAGCCTCACAACCTCTTCAGAGTGGAGAGTTTTTCTAGAGACCAGAGCTACAGAGCTGCCATGGCTCTGTAACCCTTTGTGCAGCCTTCTGTGTCAGAGCCAAGGACTTGCTATTTCCTGTAAAACTCAGTAGGAACAGGAATCTGGTAGTACAAGTCTCTTTCCTTTTTAAGATGCGAGGATCCCATTTCTCTTGTAGGCAGAAAAATATAGTTAACCAGCATTGTGCCTAGTCATATTCCTCTTTCCTTCCCCTCCTACTGACACTATAGGAAAAAGCTTGACAGTGACATCTCAAGCTAAACGTGCTCCTCAGGGACTTGGTTACCAGCAGAAATGTAAGGACTTGTTTGAAATCTTGGGAAACTGAAAGAGCCTAGATTTAGGCCTACAGGGGAAAAAAAAAAAAAAAAAGTTTGTATGATATGTACCTACAGGAAGCCACCAGATGTTCTTCTCAATTTTATAGTAAATAATGTATGCTGGGGTTTAGCATTAGATATTAAATGGTGTTTAAATTAAACACTCATAGGTAGATAAAATGGGCTTAGACAGGCTCTACTTTGTTTTGGTGCTCTAAAGCTATTAATTTACAAATTGCTGAGCTAAGGGGCACAAATTAATGACATTCCAGCATCTTAAAATATCCCTCACTAAGTCATACTGAAAAAAATGTGTATTCTGTGTTCAGATGCTATGAATTTCAGAGATGTTTCATTAATGTGAAGCAAATAGAATCAAGACAGAAGCTGAGTTGGTGTTTTGTGTCAGTTACTTTCAGTTATTCCGAACACTGCAGTGTATTTTTGAATATACAGAGATCTTAATAATGTTTGCAAAATTACTTTCTAGAAAAAAGCTGCAAAGAATTTTCTGCCATAGCAGTTTCCTCATGTAGGGCTTCATAATATTTTTAATGGAGGTATGGGTGTCACAAATTTGCTTGCAAAAAAGTTCACTAGACATCAAGATGTTTATTTCTTAACTCAGTTTCACTTTGTGCTAAGTTTTCAGATTTGTTAAAGTAACAATGTCTTCTATTGCAGAGTGTTGCAACTCTCCAAGGATTCATGATATTTTGCAGGGATTCTCAACTTACCATTACAATGTTTATGAAGGAAATCTTTTGTTTCATAATAGGATGTTTTCAAATAATGCTGAATATATGTTTCAGAATTGTTTTATTGTACCCCTTTGTTTTTGGAAAAGTGTGTTTTGGGTAGTTATGTTGTAGCCTTCTTCCTGCATTGTTTTGTTGGACATTATTTAATTTTAATTTATTTCTTCAAAGTAATTAAATGGAAGATGGAGAATTTACTTTATTGACCCAAGATCTGTCCTTTGACATCTATTGATAAATCTAATACAAAGACTGACAGTGATTTTTCACAGGCATGTCTTTTGAGAGAGATACATATTGGTAGGAATTTTGTACATTTTAAAGTGTGGCCTTGACTACTACAAATCTTTGTCCAAACAAAACCTTGAAGTGCTACCTCTGATTTACTAGCTTTTGACATTTGTATTTGATTTTTTTGAGGTTCTGCTGCCAAGTGTTATTGCCATGGAATATTAGTCATCAGGCCTTGGGGCTGTTTCAGTTTGCCAGGTTTCTATGTAATCTCCCCAAATTCAGCAGTAATGTTGCACAGATCGCTGGAAGCAACAGTGGAACTGGAATTACCCAGGCTCACAACTTTTCCAGCATACATGAATATAGACAAAGGCAGGCAACCAAGGTGCAGCAAATGTCATGTCCCTATTGCAGACCTGAGGCAGGGTTGTGTGGGGGCTGTGCTGGACACTGCCAGTGTGGGCTGGAGGGGATGGGGCAGAAACAAAAGTGGCTCTTCTCATCTTCCCACCCCCCTATTTCTCATAAGAAAGCATGAACAGCATTTCCAGGGTTCTCTACTTTTGTCCCGTGTTTCTTCTGTTTGGAGCTCTGGCAGCAAGGCTGTGTTGAGGTTTGCATGTTCTTCATTGAAGTGGCAAAAACTTGATTTTTTTTCAATATTTTTTAATATGTATCTGAAATAATACCTTGAGCAGGTGGATTCATGTGCTTGTGACCAAAAGCTATGTAATGAAGTCCAGACCTGCTTTTACTTTGAATATTCCCTTCCAAAAAAAAAAAAAAAGTTATTTTTCTTATGTGGTTTCTGGAGGCTCTTCAAAGACAACCCTGCTGTGGTTGTAACTATTCTCTCCACTGGTGCCTGCCTTATTCTCACAGCACTTTGTCATTGCAGGTGCCCAGGAGGAGCCCTTTGTCCTTCAGATCTTGTAGGTCAGTCATTTTTACTAGCTCAAGACATCTTCTATCAAAGAAAGGGGAAACCAGATTTCTTTATTTGTTATCTGATTATCATGTAGTGTCTGTGGAAGTGTAGAAAGTGCCAGTGGTTCATAGGCATCATCAGCACCACCAGCCTGCACGCTCCCATCTCTGCAGGCATTGCCAGTGGTTCTCAGGTCACTAGAGAAGCACAGGTGGGCCACCTCTAGGCAGTGTAACACTAATGACCTTGCACATAAAGACCAATCAGTTTCTTCCTCCCGACTCCCAGCAAGTGAGGAGGATTAACAGACCATACAAAAGTATTGATTAAAGAATTCATTAGAGAGCATAAATTGGATGTAGCCTTGGAATTCTAGTAAATCCTAACCCTCTATGCATCTTCTACCACAACATTAGAGTTACAGAGCCTGGTGTTTGGGTTATATGTGGTAGTGTAAATGCCACTTAAATGTTGTGCCCTCAGAGTTGGCAATTATCCTGATCTGAATAATTATAGGTACTTGTGGGAATAGTACTTGTGTCAGTCCCTCTACCATGCGTATACAGTTTTTCTTTCCTGCTGCTTTAACAATGCCATGTCATAGTAGGCATTACAGGTTTAAATTTCTGCTTTGGCACTTAGAGTGTATGTCCTAAAATAAACGAATTTATTTGTAGAGATTTTTTGCATCTAGGCTATTGTGTGTTTTGAGCAGTTGCTGCGAAGTAGCTCATTTCCAAAACACCACCGAAACTGTCCCTGAAACTCGGTTCTGTCTTGTGCCTTAAATCATGGAGATACATAAATGCTTAACTAAGATTTTTTTTTACTGGATTTGGTATTTAGATGATGAGACTGAGTAGTAAGTTCTTTTATGCAGAAATTGGCTCAGAGAAGCTTAGGGACCACATAGTTCATGAGTACTCTTTCATAAAATTGGATATTCTTATACCTAGACCATTCCTGGCATATCTGTCTCCGTATATTTTAACCTCTCAAAAACTGGTACTTAACTTTCCTGGTTAACTTTTTCTCCCTGATGCATGACAATCTTCTTTGCTGTGAAGTAAATCCATTAGTACAAATTTTGCTTTGATAAATTTGGAAAATAAGTGTTTCCTCTGATTTCTTGCAATGACTAGTCCTTGTAATCCTAAATGTCTTCTCTTGAAGCCCAATACATCAAATAGCATGACCCAAACTAAGAGTAGGACACCTACTGCACCAATATAGACTGGTGAATAACCACTTAAAGCAGTGTCATTGCATGAAAGGGTATGAGGGTGACTGGCTACAAACTGATGTCTGTTGAGAAATAGTTACTGTTGCTGTGAGATGTACGGTAATAGCCTATTCATGTGTTTGGTTGCCCTGTTTTAAGAAAAGATTTTGTAGCCAACCCTGAATTTTTCTTGCTGAACTTTGTACCAGTGCTCCAACTCATGACTTGAACGGGGAATTTTTGTCTCACGGAATGTCTCAGGTTGAGTTTGTAAATAATGTGGTGGTTGTCCATCACCTGATTCTGCTAAGAACACACTAGAGTAATTTAAAATAACTTGGGTCCAGTTCACTACCCTATCCCAGTTGACACATTAGAAACCTGCTCTTGACATGTGTGGTCATCCTACTTTCATGTCATGGCCTTTTAATCTCCTAACCTAGACTGCATTTCCACAGTCTGTCCTTAAAGAAGATAACAAGTCTTTTTTTTTCCAGTTGCATGACTTCAGTTCATCTATAGCACACTTGCTGCTTTTCTTGTGCCAAACCAGTTTATTTGCCACAGCAAGGAAAAAAACACCTTTCAGAACCAAAAGTGTTCCTCCCTTTCAAAAAGCTGTGTCCTTTTGTTGGTGGAGAGTCAGCAATATTTAAAACCCTTCTAGAAGCTAAAGTTGGGGACAACAGTCTAAATGTTTTTCTAACCCTTTTTCTGGTTTCTTTCTCATGTCATCACACATCAAAAGGGGATCTTTATTTTTAATTTTTTTTTTCAGTCAGCGAGACCTTTCCAGCCCTTTGAGTTGAAGATAATTGTTAATGGCTTAGAGCATGCTCTAGAGCAGACAAGAACTTCAATTATGCAAATTCTTTCAGGCTTTGCCATCTCAACACTTATACTCTCAGTGGTTGTTTTCCCAGTCCTGTGCTTCTCTGAAGCATCTGCCAGCTCTTTAACTGAACATCATAACCATCTTTTCATTATCTGTTTATTTACTTTCATCACGCCTGCTGTCTCCTTTGTTTCTTCTAGTAGGACCATAGAATTTCTTCTGTATTTTGTCTTTAGTTACTTTTTAACCTAAACTTGCCTGACTTTTTTTGGTGATAGTTGTGTGAATTTTATTCACTTCTATTTTTGCAAGTTGGTTTCTCAAACCTCCTGTTTAATCATGCTATACTTTGGTTTAGGCTAGTCAATGTCTCATAATATTTTTTGACAGAATGCAAAATTAAACTAACCATAGTACTGTATTTATTCTTTTCAAGGGTATTATGGAATCTGAGAGATGTTCCATCAAATCAATAATGCCTTGAGACCACTTGCAGGATGCTGCTGGGTGGTCCCTATACAAAGAGATCACAAATAAGGCTTTCTCCTTATATTGTCCAAAACTCTTACATTTATTAATAAAATTTTTGAGTGGGGAGCTGAGGTGTTTTAACATGTCTTATTTGAAGTAGTTCCATATTTTAAAGAAGTCAGTTGTAATGTTAAATCCTGCAGGACACTTGTGGCAGTCTGTGTGACTCTGTTTACTATCCTTGCTAACAGTCCAGGTATTAGTTACTGGAGATGCAGTAATATTTTGGGGGGGTCCACTCTGGTTTGGTTTCAAGCAGAGGATGATTTTAACTGGGGCAGAACAGAATGTGTGAGGATGTTTATTGAAATAGGGAGTGTGTTTATACTAACAGGCTGTCCTGGGACATCTGTATGGTGCAATAAGGTGCCACGCTGGGCTTTTATGGCTGTTAGTTTTGTAGCTGTAGTTGAGGATCCTTTAAGATTCAGTGGTTTATCTACATTGTGCAGTTGCATTTCCTGCACTTACTCCAGTAGAGGTTTGAAGGCAAATTTCCATATATTTCTCTCAGCAGAAGCAAAGTATTCAAAGATTTAAAAAAAAAATTAACTATGCATGAAGGTGAAAATAGACTTGTTGCATGCAGAACAATAAAAAACTCCTTTCTGAGCAACAGTAAAATGAATGAACACAGTTAATGGTGAGAACATACTATAAAGACCTGAACAAGACTATTTCTTATGTTTAGAACTACAAGAAGTAAGTTCTTGGCATAAAGATAAACTAGCAGATTTTAGATTAAGGTCTCTTCCCTAGTTAAACATGAAGATAAAATTAGCATTTAGTGCTGAAACACTCATTGTGCACTGTGTTCCTGTCTTTCCGTTCCTTAATCAAAAGTGTTTTCTGACGAGGAGATAGTATGAATTCATACTGCTTATAAATATTTGATCAAGTTCTTTATCATCTCTCAAACTATGGGGAATCAGCAAGTCTGGTGGAAATCATATAAGCTGTGCATGCAATTTTATCTTGAAGTGTGATAGGTGTTATGATGGGAAAGGGAGAGAGAAAATGTTGCTTGAGCATTTGTGATAAGTACAGTACAGGTTCAAATGTTAATCTTCAAGATAAGGTCTGAGAGGAAACTTCTTATCCAAAAGGGAAATAGAGGCTTGGAAACAGAGAATCATGATGGACACCCTCTCTTTCTTCTTTTCCCTTCAAAGCATACCTATAACTTAAAACGTGGTGTTTTGCTGCTTTCAAAAGTTTGCCAACCAATATACCATCATTCATTCAGATTCACACTTTCACTGATGTTAATGTATGGCATATTTAGAATATGATTTCTTTCCTAACCAATACTGTCAAAGTTCAGTGCAGAGTCCTGGACTTCTACATAATGTAGAGCTTGCTAGGCTACTGTAGAATATTTTGGTGATGAAAGTGAAACTTACACAGGAAAATAAAAGTGCTGTCTAAAATTAGTATGAATCATTTCAGATCAGTACTAATCTCTGTTTTGATATGTGCTGGGTGTTTTTACTGGTATCTGCCACAAAAACCTAAAACAGTTCATTCTCAGAGAGATGATTGGGAGCATACAGAGTGTCTAGATCCTAAAAAAACCCAAACTGTATGTATTTATGTAATAGTCAAATGATGGAGGTTATAATAAATGACAGGATGGTAGAAACATGAGGGGGAGGGAAAAAGCATGGAAACTTTGTTTATGTTTCATGGTGTAAAAGGAAAGTGATTTTCCCATCATTTCTTTTCCTTGGATAATTGCAGATAGTGAAAATTCTTTTTCAACCAAGGGCAGTGTTTTAAAGAAAAAAATTATTGTCAAAATAAATTCCACTTTATAACAGCAGAGGTCAGAATATGTCAAGAGATATGAGATCAGTTTTGCAGTGACTCCCAGACAGTGTATGAATTCCACTTGCTATCAACACAGGCTCTCAAACTGAGGCACCAGGCTTAGAGAATGCTGTCCTGCATAAGATGCATGACTTCTTAGTAGCATATTCATGGTACATGCCCTAGTTAAAAAGGTATTACATACATTTATCACAAGTTAGACTTGTATTCAAGTTCTTCTGGATGCACATCTCCATGTGTTGCAAACAAAGAAATCTTTAAACAACCAAGTATTTTGAAAAGCTTAGTGTATAGGCACAGGAGGACGTGGTGGGTGGCATTTCTCCCTTCTGTAATGATTTCTGATGCAAGAGAACTGTTTATGAAAAGATGTTGCTCTCCCTATCTGTGTTTTTTACCATTTAATTATAGATAAGGCTAGAACACCTCTGCTCTAAATATGAAAGTACTGGTATCCTCCCTCCCCACCCTGCAAACACGCTGACATACGCTGGTACATGTCACTGTCAGGCTGAGGATGCTGGGTGGGATGGACAACTAGTTTAACTCAGTGGGATAATTCCTTTGTTAATCTGTAAATGTTGTGCAAGTCATGTTTGAATGCTTCAAGTTGAAATTATATCCAACTTCTTGTTTTAACAAATGATCTGAGTATGTATGACCAATAAAACACATGATTTTGCGATGCGCCCAAAACCAGGATTAAATCTTGCATTGGAAATAGCATCAGTGCTATGAAGTATCATTCCTTCCTCTGTGGAAAAATCCTGAGAGACATCATTCTGCTTTGATAGGGCAGTGGACCTTATGTGAAAAGCATTTCTCAGTTTTGGGTTGGGTTTTTTTGTTTGTTTGTTTGTTGGATTTTTTTGTTTGTTTTGGTTTTTTTTAGGTAGGAGAAACATCTTTGTTACTGAGCTTTAAATAAAATGGTAAAAAATTTTATGTAGTAATCCCAACCACTTACTAGATCAAGCAACAGAAATTGGCATAACTTCTTGCAACATGTATGGAGTAAAATGTTTAAATTGGGGGCAGTCTGTGCTTTGTCTGTTGCTAGGCAAAATTTCAGACATTCTTGGAGTGTGCATGCCCTGGAAGACAGCTGGTCACAGAAACCATTGTGGCTCAAACCCAAAAGGCTTGAGGCATCTTGCCTATGGCAGAAGAAAATCTGATTTCCAGGGCATAGATAATTCTGTCTATGAAAAACTATACGGGTTACTGATGATGTTTGTCCATTTAGTGCCTTGTTATTTTTAAGGACAAAATAAAGTTAAGCTAAAGAACATGCCCAAAGAACATGCATCTGTTCCTAATATAAAAAGTAGTTACAAGGTACAAACATACTAAATTCGTAAAAGAGAGAGTAGTCTTTCAAGACTGTTTTTATAGCTCTGGATATATTTTCTAGTGCAATTTGCCTGCTTGTGTGTCAGAGCTTTTGTTGTGTGTGTTTTGTGGAGCTTTTTTAATCACTGTAGATGTATCATTAGGCGAAATTATGTGAACCAGCCCACTGCTGGTTGAACAATGTTTTTTCTACACAGGACTTAAGGCCAGAGTGTGTCTTTGAGAAAGGATGTATTTGCCATATGCAGATAAATTCTTTAGTACACTGCTGACTTGTTTTCCTCTGAATAACAATAATTTTTCTTTTTTCATCAACATGGAGTTTTCTAATGATATAAGAAGATGGATATAAGGGATTCACATTTTAAATGCTTAATGGGTTGAATATGGAGACTGTGACGTAAATTTTTGCCTCTCCCTTGCAGAATATGGAATTGTTTACAAAGACTCATAAACATTTCTGCAAGGATGTCGTAATAAATACAAGCAAGTTATAATTGTCTTATGTAATCAGGGGAGATAGACTGCTTTTGACTAGTAATTAAATCCTACCTCTGGGCAGTGTACGTAGCACCTCCATGTAGCTGCTGTGATAGTCGGTCTTACCTTGGGTTTCTCTGCACACCCAAGCAAGGAGACAAGCGCTCTGTCAAACCAGTTTGGCTTCTCAAATAATGAAATAAATAAAGCTGCATTTGCAGAGGAGCAGTAAAATGGCTGGAGGTAGTTGAGTAACCCTTGGGTCATGTGCCATGCTCACCCTGGATCAGAGGTGGAATGATGAGGTTGAGGAAGAAAGGGGGAAGTGTTAAGAGTCTAGGAGAGCAGCAGTCGTCACTCATGGCTCCCTTCTGGACCTCCCTGCTCTTCACCTTAATTCTTTAATTGCAGTGCAGCAATTATCCCTGTGTGGGGCTGCCTGTGACTGGCAGCTGATAGTGCATCTGCTATCTGTGGTTTTGCAAACCATGCATCAGAGATCCCTGGAGAATAAGAGTTGGCTGGTGATGTTTGACTTAATAAATACTCCATCAGCTTCTGCAGAATGTTCACATAGAAAAGACGTGTGACAGGGCAATGTGGTGCTTAAAGAGGGACCTCTTCAAGTCATGTTAAATTGTTAAATAGGGTAAAGTCCTGATTTTGAAGTCATTAGTAGCTGATCCCTGATTTCTGCCAGCAGTGACATTTGATTTTTTGTAAAGGCAAATACATCTCAAACAGTGAAGGAGTTTGATTTTTCTTTTTTTTTTTTAGGGAGAGGGGGAAATATATCTCTAATTATGAATAATATGAGATTACTGTTCAGAGTGGCACTGTGCCTGCTGTGAGATGATGGAAAGGTCTTGAAGGAGGTGTAGCTACAACAGGATCCTCTGAAAAGCTGAAAGCTGTGTGTTCAAGCCCAAGAATATGTTAATTTCAGAGTTCTCAAAGTATAAAGACACTTGACTATCTTGCTGCTTGTTCATTAAATATTCCCTTATATTTAAATGCTCTGAAAGGGCAACATTTGTATTTTGGACCTCTTCAAACACCTAATCAGTGACAAAAGTTGGTCAGCAAAACTTGCTGAGCCTAAACTTTATTCCTTTGCCCAGGCTGATACTCTGGCCCCTCTAGTTGTTCTCCTGTCATCTCAAATGCACGCCATCCCTTTGTGGCTCACTTGGACTTCAATTTCCTCCACAGCCATTCTTCCTCCTCTGACTGCAATTACTTAATTTGTTTGCCAGAGGCGATTTCTTTCATCTCCTGCCAAGGAGAAGGGCTGCACATAAGCGCGGATCCTGTGGTCGTGAGTTGTATGTGATGTCTCCCATTAGATGGTGCTGTGCAGCAGTGGCAATGGCCTCTGCTGGGATACGGGAGCTCACACCTGGAAGTGCATCATCCCCACCAGCCTTGGGAAGGGGAGCGTTTGAAAGTCTTGTTCCCAGTGTAGTAACTTGGTCCATGCACAGTGCTTTTCAAATAGCCCGATATAAATTAGTTGTTCCTTTCAACTTTGTATTTTAAAAGTTCCTAAAAAACAGCTAGGAAAACCCTGAAATATTGTTTTTCTTGGTGTCACTGTTCTATGTAACTTCTCTTACTGCTTACCTACTCTCATAATATGAAATATAAATGTAGTTTATAAAGCCCCCAGCTACCAAACAGGAGCTTTGCAATCTTGCTTTTCTTTTTATCACGACAGGTCAGATCAGTGGAGTTCTTTTAAGCTAACACTTGCCCCTGAGTTATTCAAATTCCAGAGAAGAGCATAGTATTTCTCCACCTAAATCAGCATTAATTTCAGTGACTTCCACCTGCTTGTTTATTTCCACATAACTGCTGCTAGATGATACTGAAATTTCTGAACTGCATTGTTTAAGATGTGCAGTTAATGCCAAGTGCCATAGTTTACTGGGAAATGATGTTGTGACTTTTTTCCTGGAGTCTGTGCATGACACTAATTGCCTTTATGGTGTCTTTGACCCTGTTAAATGTTCGTTTCCACACAATTTCTTTTTTCACTGTCCATCTGTTTCCTTGTTAATGAGCTAAGAGAACCTGGTGAAATGGCTTGGAAACCAGTGTGTGTAGGAGAGAGAGAGATATAAAAGTCAGGGGATGTGGGGACAGAGGGGAGATGCACAGAGAAGGCTGTTAGTTCCCCAAACCCCATGTGTGAGCAAACAGATGTAGTGTGAGAGGGAGGGGGGGAGTGGAGTGTTGGTGAATGCTTTGGGCTGAAGTGGGCTCAGTGCACATCTCAGTATGTATGCTCAAAGTACTGCTTCCAGGAAAGGCTGAAAAATTTGAAAAGCTTGACAAATCTCTGGTAATAACAAGAAACTACTTTCATGCATGAATAACCTTGCTAAACATGGGAAAACAATTGTATCTCAAGCATTTCCCCTTTGTGTGCATTTTCTTTTATCTACTGCCTTTTTTCCTCCTCCTGCTGAATGTCATTTCAAGACCTTGTGGTTAGCTCCCTGGTTTGCTTATGGCGCCAGTGCTGGTCTCTGGAGAAGCAAGGAGAAGTATTTAAAATATATGAAAAATCAAAGTATTGAATACACCCAGGATCAAGGCAGTCAATTTGTAAGAGATAACTGTCATCTAGGGCAGAAGCATGCACTGCTCTTGGCCATTTAATCTGGTATCTCTTTATGTCTCTGCCACTTAGATAAATAATCACAACAGGGACCTGCTTGCAAAGAGTTTTAGCATGTTTTTCTTAATCACTGTAAGCAAAAATATTGTCTTCTTTAAGGTCCTTCCTGGAAAAATAGCTGCCAGTGCATTGAGAGCCTGTATTGAAATTTGCAGCATAGACTCCAGCCTGGAATTATAATAGTAGTAAAACTGAACTTAGGAAATGCAAACAACCGAAGGCTTTTCATAGTTTGCATTTATCTTTTGTTCTAAATGAACAATAACAAATATTTAGAAATTCAGTGACAGGGAAATGGAGACATTATTTAAGATATTAAATATAAAATAATAGATTAAAATGTTAGACAAATGTTATTTTATTACATCTACAGCAAAAAAAAGTTGAAGCTGCTGTTTGCTTTAGGCCTTTTTTAATGTTTTCCCTCGAGAAATATGATGTTTAATATCATAATATTTTACCTGTTAATATTGCAAGTAATGCCTTTATTTGCATTGAAGTTTTTTAAAACAATTTTATTTTTTCTTGTTCCCCTGAAAGAAAACTGTTACAGTTGTCATAGGCTTTTTTTTTTTCCTCCTTTAGCAAAAGAAATTATACAGACAGATTTTGCATAGAGGCTTTTGGGGCAGATTTTTTTAATATTGCTGTCTGAACTTGAAGTTCTTTGTGAGGATAAGTGACTCCCTATCCCATCACATACTGCCTGGCTGCCATGGTGCTGCAGCGCTGGATCTTTCGGCGTGCTAAGCCTCTCAAGAATCTGCATAAAATCTGAATGTTGTCCTTTTCTTATCTCCAGCATGCTCTGATGTGTCTCCAGCCCTTCTGTGAGGCTTGGACCCACAGTTTCAGTTGATATGCTTATTTTTGGGGATGGGGAGAGGTGGTGGGATGCGTGAGGGAGTTACATGGAGATGGGGTTGGTTTTTCTGAATATATGTTTAGTACTATGTTGAAGCATAAATAGCCTGGATGATTGCAGGACACTTCATAAATGCAGACTCTTCACATGGGCATGAGGAAGACAGTGGGAATAGGGGCTCTGGTGCTATTTCAGGCAGCAGGAAAATCATGGCTTTCTCCTGTGACTGGACTGCTCAGCCAGCCTTACAAGGCCTTGTGCATCTTAAGTCTTCTCCAGAGTCCTCTTTTCTAAGCTGTGTTATTGCTGATACTCTTCTAGTATTTTTGTTTCAACATCTGGAGGGAGATTTTGAGAACATACTGATATTCTGTCCAGGACAAGCTTTTTTTTATGGCCCTGGTGGAGACTACACAGGATGTGTCTGTGCTTGTATTCATTTTTTCAGCTGCAACAGCTATGAATGGATTTGTCTCTTGATTGCTTAGCCCCCAACTTCAAAGGTATTAACAACTTGAGGTCAGATAAGAATCACTGCAGTGCTGAACATGTAGATGTTTCAGAAAAAAAGAATTAGAAATGGTGTATGGAGTGACTGACTTTTACAATGGGCAAGCTCAAAATCTGGCTAGCATGAGAGCACGTATATTATAAAACTTGGTCATTAAAAGATATCTAAGTAGTGAAATTGGAATTTCTCCTTGTAATTTCTTCTGTTATCTCAGTTGATGACTCTGCTGGAAACCATTCCTTCATAATTCTTGTTTCCTAGGTATGTTTAACTATTTTCTCTGTCAGAAGCACTGAAGTCTTGTACACCACTGTTTTACTTTGAATTAGTTGAAAAAGACAACTTTCAATAAAACAGGTTTTTACATACTTATGGAATTCACTGCTTGTTTTTTGCTTATTTCAGGGGTGAACAGAATATTTAGATGTTTGTTTCTTCATGGCTACTTTATCTTTTTCTCTGTTTCATAAGGAACATTTATGGTTAAGGGGCCCAATGCCACCATTCTTTTACCACAAACTACTAAACTAGCTCAACTGGAAAATTTTAAAATACTAATATTAATATTCTGTTGTCCTGGGAAGGTGAATAAATACCCACTTTTATTTAACTGAAATTAATTGTAAATACATATGAGAAAGTGAATGTGTAATTAAAGTTGAAATCAGCATGCATCACTTAAAGCAGCAGCTTTAGAGCTTGTATGAATTTAAATAGTGTTTACAGAATTGATAGTTTCTCAGGAAATCAGATGTAATTATGTAATTAAAAATAAAATTACAATGATTTGTTCTTTTCAGAGATGTCTAGTCATTCAGATTTCACTTGGCATTGGTAAGCACTGCTTTACTGGGACACTTACCTCCATCTTATTGATGCTCTCCATATCTGCACGTACAGTAACTCTGTTTTGTCACACAAAGCAATGTCTGGTGGTTTTCCTAGTTTGACACTTGCCAGTACAGTCATCGGGATAAACAACAGTAGACTTATTCATCTTGTTTTCCTTTGTGAGATGATCTTGTTTGTGGGGGGAGAAGCTTGACTGAGTTGATTGATCCCAAATGTTTATCTCTGTTCTCTCTGCAGCATTTTTTCACCAAGCCAGGTGTTCTATGAACCATTGGAAGGAAAACTTCGCTTTCATCCTTCAGATTGTGTTTCTAAGCGTGGTTTGACTAAAAAGCTGAAAAGAGCAGAGTATCTGCTGATGAGCAGAGATCTGTGCTTTTCACACCTACTACACCAGTAATCTTTTCCCTTCTTGCTTACCCCTTATTGTTTTTCTTCATCTTTTGTAAGAATGTAGCCGTATGTTATTTCAGGAGTCTTGGTATGTTTGTCCAGAAGGCATACCACAATAAGACCCCATCATTATGTTGATGATAGAAAATAGCAGTTCAGACTTTTTTCCAATAATGAACCATTTCCTTTTATAAATATCTGTTCTGGTTTGCTATCAAAGGTGGCTGGGCCTGAAGACTGAAAAATTTCTCCATTCTCTGAAATGTAATGATGCCTAGGGATTTGGGGTATGGGGTTAAACAGGAGAGTACAGCCTTGCATTGAGCCATAGATAGTGAGTTATTCCAATTCAAAAACATTACTGTTGTGGAGATAAAGAGGAACATTCACAGGGTCCAGCATATGTGGTCAATGGCAACAAATTCATCTTTCCCCTTCTTACTTCTGCTATTCAGTTAGATTACAAAACATATTTATTTGTAGATATTTTTCTTAATCCAGCCATCCCAGTTCTTCTCCTCAGCAGAATCATGCCTTCATGGATTTTAACTGTGAGCTGTGTCAAGAGTCTTGCTCTTGTGCAGTTGATAAATTGGGCAGTGTCATCATTTAATTTCGTTGCTGGAGAGCTGACTGGGACAGCCTCTGTGGGTACCAGCTTGTTGAGCACTTGTTGATTTTTTGGACTGTGAATTAAGTTGTTGATCAGAAGGGAAGATATCAGCATTTTTCCCAAAATTACCTTGACTGCTTTGGACCTGGCATCCCTCCCCACCAGAAATGAAATGAAATGCCAGTAGTTTTTTCCTGTGGGTGGGAGCTATGAATGCCCACTCTTTCTCTACATTTTCCTGGGGTCCATAATTCAAGGAGATAGATCCTGTTGGCCTTAAAAATGAGCTGCTCTTTTCTCCTGTTGACCTTGAAAAATCTAGTCATCACAATGCTTGGGCTGTTTGCTGCAATGTCAAAAGTTTTCTATCCAAATGGCTGATTTTGAACATGTGTTCAAGACTGTGTACAGCAACCCTCTAAATATGGCTCCTGCCACCCTATACCCTTTGGGAGGGATTTGGATAAAGCAAATTACTACAGGAGAAAATTGGGACAATNTTTGTTTTTTTTTAAAAAGAGGGAGGAGGTTAAAAAATCTGGGAGAGGACTGGATGGGAAGACTGCAAATGCCAGCCAGCACAAGCTATTTACTACAAAAAATAATGACACCATTTTCTGGTAACTACCACACACACCATTCAAAGACAAGCCCATGTACTGCATGACATTTTAATGGAACTGCAAATAGCCATGAAAAGGGGAGATAGGACTTTGGGTAGTGCATCTGAATGCCCCAGAGGGAAAAAAATCCTGCCTTTTTTACTTCTTTTTTTTTGATGTTGCTCTTCTATCATGATGGACATGAAAAGTCTGTCAAGCTGAGGTATAACATGTTTTGATGATTGGATATAAAATGCAGTGGACTCAAAATAGTACTTGAAAATGTGTTGTGAATCTGCTTCCAGACCTAGCCACGCTGTACAGATGCCAGCACACTGGGAGTTGCCTGCATGCCTGCTTGTTGGCTGGGGTCTAGCCTATGTATCTGCTTATGCATCTTGCAGAAGCAGTACCATTCTGCTTTGCATGAAGATAGTTATAATGAAAGGAGTACTGTAAATGTACTACGCTGAGATTGTTTAAAGATGGAGCCACTTGCCCTGTAGTCTGATCCAGATTTTTGGTAATGGGTAGAGAGAAGAAAGGCCATTGGAAAGGTAGGAATTCAGACATTCATATGTATGTGGGGTGATCTGCTTAGGCAGGCACTGTGGCAGGAACTGGCAGGTGTAGCCAAAATTTTGTACTGGGGATGGCACCATTGCATCACTGTTGCATCACTGTCCCAGTTCCCTGCAGAAGACAGTCCTCTCTTCAGCATGGAAAATTTGTCTGTTCTTGCTGCAGGCCGTGCTGGGTATCTGAAATTGATAAATCAGTGTTGATCTGATTAACTGCCCTCTGAGTAATTGTTTGCCCCATGAGATCCTGGCACAAGCCTGCCTTCAGGCTGTTGCTACCATGTGTGGTTCAGTATCTTGAATCTTCCTTCCATCTCTAACCTACACCCTTCTCTCAGGGAGCTTTGTGCTTCATGCTGATGCAAGCAGCATTTCTCTCAAATTGTTTGCCAGGGACCTTGCATGGTTTGTGGTGGTGTGGTCTAAAGGCAGGGTGGCAGAGGAGCTCTGAATGAGGTGGAGAGAGCAGGCTGGATGGCGAGTGCCTGTGCCAAGGCATCGCTGAGATTACAGGCTGGGCGTGGTACAGCGCTGCCTCCTTGTCTCTGGGCAGCTGACATTGTTGTGATGGAGAACTGGTCAGCCAGCATGCCTGGGTAGGTGGTATGATTCTTGCATTGGATGGGGAAAGTCTAACTTGGCTGTTTCCATCACAGCAAAGTTAAATTGAGAAACCTACCAGTCCCTTGGCTTTGAGTTTCATGTGGTAGTAAACATTGACTGGCCTGTGGTAGAGCTGCCTTTTTGCTAAAGCCATTCAAACCTGTGCTAACCATGGAAACAACTTGATATGAACTCAATTAGTGTTGTTGGTTTTTTTTTTTTAGTTTACACTGAAAAAAATCTTTCAACTTTGGATAGATTGTAAGACAAAAAAGCCCTACCTTATAATCAGCTGCATTTGGCCTCCAGGATAGCAAGCCAAAGAAATGTACTTAGAAATGTGCTTATTTTGGTACTCTAGGCATATAATCAGCATATTCTGTGCTATGTGCCTTTTGTTCAGTCCATGATGATTGTGATGCCATGCCATGTTCAGAATGGTTGATCTTTGGTTATTCTTGATTTGTCTCCACCTACAGGAATCACAGCAAACCTGAAAATAAACTACCCCTCTGTCTATAAGCATTTGTAAAATATGTAAATAAAGATTTGATTTGCATACTGTTTGAAGAAAATCAGTTGGACCTGGCAATTGCAAATTACCAAAGTATTAGGGGATGCTGTCCTTCAAAAACAAAATTAAACTGTTTTATAGCAGCAACTAAATTTGATTTTATGATATAGTGTTTAATTATGTCATTGCTATCATTCTGTCAAAAAAGCAGTGATAGAAAAAAATATATTCAGCTGAGTGGAGGAGAGAAAAGAGACATAATTTGGAAAGGGATGTTGCTCAAAGATGGATTGAAATCACTCTTGTAAGGTATTTTCTTTATTATTTGGTGGCTCACATGGCTAAGTGGTTGAAAAATTGTCCAAAATCAATTATACCTGTTACATAAGAGTACCACACCCAGTATAAGCAGTTTTCATTAACAAACAGTGACTCAGAAATCGTAGACATAGTTTGAAGATGTAATATCTTAGGGTGGGATGCACTTTGTCTTGCTTAGGTTCTTAAAAGCCAAGGAACTCTGAGCCAGTCTGTGTCCTTTTTTTT
>VYXD01007091.1:207491-226804 GCA_013397195.1 Hylia prasina | reverse complement strand
TTTTTTTTTTTTTTTAATGGTACCTGGTTCCTCTGGTTCTGGGTAGGCTATCATAGTTAGAGCTGTGCTTGAAGCTCTGCACTGGGTATAAGCCAGATGAAAGTCCATAATGAGAAAAGTCCTCAGTCTCTACAAAAGCAGATTTTGAAATGGAGCACTTACATTTGTGGCATCAACAAATTCAAGTTGTTGTGCAACTTGGAAAACATTTTGGTTTCAAGCACCAGTGTTAAATTGTCCTTTGAGAATACCTTCTAATTACTTAATTATTAGTTATCCTTTGAAAGTCAATATTAATGAAACCTAACTTGGCAGAACCAATGCTTTTATTTTAATACCAACAAATTACGTAGTTGTCAAAATCAGTGGGTCATGAGATTGTTCTGACAGCTCCATCCTGTATGCCAAATCAGTGTTATTGCTGCAGCGGCTGCACAAAAAGCCTAGTCAAAATGCTTCCAGTGTAATGTCTTCTAATGTAATTTTAAGAGGTCTGCAAGTCTAATAGAGGCATTTACAGCCTTGTACTCAAATTGGACTCTTTCTGTTCAAGGAAATAGGATTGTGCACTGCAGTATGGCATTCTTGTGTTCTGGAGGGGCTACTCTGAAGTTTAACTTGTCTTCAGTGGCACATGTTCCTTGTCTTCCTCTGAATGATTTTTGATGAGTGTGGGCCTTAGCTACATATTGCAATTCTAGGACTTTTTTTCTTTTTTTCTTTTTTTTTTTTTTTAAAAGGAAGAATTTCATTGTGAAGGTTAATTGTGGTTATAGAAGACATTGCAGGTTTGGGATGGGCCCAACTCTTATTGAAGGAAACACCTCATCATCTATTGTATGTCTGACTTGCCAGTATAAACCCAAACATTTCAACTGTGTAGTTGTGTAGATGTCAGTGACAACTCCAAAATAAGAACAATTTTAAGGTTCTTAAGAATTGATTGGAGCTTGAAACATAGCTGTAAAGCTAGACTCCAGTCCTACAGCCCTTATTATAGTACAGCTCTAATGTATGAGATGCAAATGTCAAATTTCTAAATTGCAGAATGAAAGGCATAATTTTAAACTGGGTATTCCTATTCCTCATATTCCCTATAACCTAGGGAACATAAATATTTATTTTTAAAGTTTCAGTGCTATTATGTTACATTGGCTAGCTTCCTCAAAATCGTTATCACTAAATATTCATGTTTGGAAACAAAATACTGTATGATATGAGACAATGGTAATTTTCAGATTATATTTTTAAGTGATTATTGACAATTATATTTCTAAGATACAACTTCTAGTTTTCTGTAGGAACAGACTGTTGTTATATGAATATTGTATAAAGTGTAGTTCTCCTAGGGGAATCACTGTCATCTTTTCTTTCCCCGAATTTTTAAATTTTTCTTATCTTGAGTTGGTGTGCCATCATTCATTTTCTGTCATATTTGTTACATTTTAGAAAAAAACATAAAACACAAAAGAAGATTTTTGTAATATCAATTTTTCTTCTCAATAGGAAGATTGAACTTACAGCATTTGAATGAAAAGAGAATCTATGTTAAAGCTAATTACTTAATTTGTAGAATTTCTGGTGTTAGTGTACATCCCTCATGTAATTTAAAAAAAAATTGTTAAGGTGATAATGTAATAATTTAACAGATCCCAAAAGAGTTTCAGTCTCTCCTTTGCTCTTTTTACCAAGCACTACTCATTTTTTTCAGTACTAATTTCCTTAATTACTGTGGTAACCAGTAGGTTTGCTCTGGATGCATGCAGGTCCACAACCCTTTTAATTGTGTGCCTGAAGTCCTGCACAGCATCGAGGACGGTCAGGATCCCCAAAGGGCAGTGCATAATTAGCTGGTGGCTGAACCTCTAAGCTCAAATAAATACAATTCCTAGTATTTGGTTTCTTTCCCCAGCTGGCATAAAACCTCTCTTTTGGACTGATGGTGCCTTTTTGACTTGCATGTGGGTTATTAATCTGGGTGTTTAGAAGAAATCTGCCAAATTTGGTCCCTGCAGGGAATGTAGGCACGGGGGGAGCATCTAGTAGTGGCTCCAAGTGACTATAGGCTTGAGCAAATGCTTTGTTTTTTTGGGTTTTGGGTCTTTTTGAAAACTACTTCGCTGCAAACTTGTAGTCAATTCTTTTGGTTTTGGATAGCTTGAGTCCTTTATAAGACATTGTTATCTTGTTCACTGCTTTTTCGCTCTGAATATAAAAAAGGAGTCCCATTAATGTAGTACTGGCACTTACCAAGGAATGGGAATTGATGTGCACGTGGTAGTGCAGACTTGGAGTACTTCTTTAGTCACACTGCCTTAGGTGCAAGTGGCACAAAAAACCCCCTGGAATTAAAATACTTTGTGCTAAATATCATGGGTATACACGCTGTAACATGAAGTCGGAGATAAAAGACTTTCTCTCTCTTTTGCGTTTCTGTTTGAAATTTATTTTATGCTTTTCTATGTGACTGGTATTGCTTTAGAAAATAATAAGTATTCCCACAGAATTTAGCTGAAGATTGACTTACACTAGAGGAAACTATTTTAAGATGTTGGATCTAATTTCTTTTGAGGCATAAAGAACTGGCTTTTAAATACTTGCTTCTTTGAAATTAATGTAAGAAAATAATAATATGAAGTGTTAAATGAGGATTTGTTGGTTTGCTTTTGTGTTTTTTTTAAACTACTACTGAGATGCTCTTGCTAGTCTTGATTTTGTGTTCAATTAACTCTCAACTCTTATTCTTTTAGGCAGTTACCAGGCAAAGCTTTGGAACTGAAGACTTTCGAGCAGCTCTAGAAAATGGAGTGCTGTTGTGCGAGTGAGTATTGACTCCCTGTATAAAAGCCCTCAGGCTAACATCAGCTGACCTCTTTTCTTCTTGACCTCTGAATTTATTTAAGTATCAAAAATATTTCATAGTAAATAATTTTTAATTTTTCTTATTACTTATTGTTTGTCATGGGAAGTAAAAGCAGCTTTCCAGATCCACGTGTTCTGTGTGTTGTCCCACACACTTTGTGTGATACTGAGAGGATCAAGCTGCTGGTGATTGATTACATTTGTTTTGATTATAATGCCCAGGATACCTCTGGGCTTTCTCTTCAGCTTCTGCAAGGTGGTGTGGCTGTGGCTGTGATCAAAGCCCTCTGTTGCCCCTATACCCATTGTTGTTCTTTGGGTTTGGCTTTCTGTCCTCCATATCCGGCCTTTCGTGTTGATTCTATAAATCCTGAAACTACCTATTCCTGTTACAGGACTTTACACTCAGCTTGTTTTGGAGCACTTTCTGTAAGAAGCTTCCTTGTGCTTATATACTGAAGGCTTGGCAGTGATGGGACTTGCCTGGTTTCGTTGCTAAACTGAGTCAGAGGTGTAAAATGTCCACTCATCAGGTCTCATCCTGAGAGTACACATCTGTAATTGGCTTGGTACTTACTGGAACAAGTTTCCAGGACTGGAAGTGGTGCTAATCCCTTAGTATTTTAAGGAACAGCAGTTGCAAATGTCATTAGAACCCAGTGCAAGAGAAATCTCATTAGAGAACTGGTGGAGATACTAAAACAAACAAACAAAACAAAACAACCCCCCCCACACACAAATCTCAGAGCCACTCTAAAATCAGTTCAGCAAACCTAACTTTTAGAAAATATTTGTGAAAGTTGAATTCTCTGAAATTCTTTTCCTGTATATAGTTTTTCCCTTCTGTCAATATTATGATGTTTTCTCTCCTTGCCTTTATTTTGCTTTGGACCCTTTGCCCTTCCAGTCTTATCTTGCTAGTTGCTTCTGAAGTTATCTGTTAAATGGGGCATTATTAATTTTCAATAACATTGTAGAGCTGGATGCTTTATTTTCATTACTTATGTAATTAAATGATAATGAGTGTGAATGTTTCTGAATAAGAATATTTTATAATTTTAATAAGAAGGTATTTCTTCAGGTGTGTGTTTAGTGGGATGTGTATATTGTATTCAGATGTTTAAGAATTGGCCATTTACTAATACATACTAATCTTCTGATACCTTCATTGTTGACATTTACTTGGCAAGACAATGAGGCTCCATCTGCCAAATGCAAATCAGTTAAATTCATTTGTAATTAATAATAATGCAAGAAAAACATCCTGTAATTTCTTCAGCTGAGCAGCTTGCCTTAGGAGGCATGCAACTTTCTCTAAATCAAAGGATGCCTTATTATGTGGTACTAAAATACCTATTCTCCTGTGTCATTATTTTAAATTTGACATACTTGAAGTCCAAGGAGGAGTGATTTTCATAGAAATTCAGTGGAAACAGGGAAGAGCAGATGGCAAAAATTTTCCCATGTCCAATTTTCACCTATGACAATATAGTGCAAGACCTCAAATAATTGAGACAAACTAGAAATTATATTGACCATTTCCTTGGTTCATCTGTGGCAAGGCTAATTTAGGTGGATATAATATCTGTGTAGATTGTATATCTGACTTGAACTATAGCAGATAAGACCTCTACTCACACCACATATTTCTATAGCATCCAGTCAGTTTGTTTGTCCCACTTAATGTGCATACGTTGGCTGAGGGATCAGTATTTGACAAAATAAAGCCTTTTACATTTTGCATACACTAGAGAAAGAAATCCACTAAAGTTTTTCTGGTCACATGCTACTTCATGTCCTTCAGTAAAATAAATCAAAAAATAGATTTGGAAGATTAAAAAAAAAAAGGGAAGGAATGCAAACCTTTATTTTTTATTCCACCTCAGCAGATCACTTTTTTGGGTGGGAAAAGTAATCAAATGTATCTTGTTTGCTAAATAACTCCATGTTTTGAAAAATTCTCAGGACCTGCAGGTTTGGTGGGTTTTTTGGTGTTTTTTGGTGGGGTTTTTTGTTTGTTTTTTTTTTTTTTTTTCATGCAGGTATCTAGAAATGTATCCTTCATTCCAGTGTAAAGGGGTAAACTGTTCTTTGTTTTTTTCCCAAACACATTTTCTCCTTGAGCAAAAGATGCTTTTTCCCCACATAGGTTTTAAAACTCCAGGTCTTGTCTTTGCAGTGGTGTGGGTAGATTACAAAGCTTTGCTCATGCTTTGTGTGGAGTAAAGGGCCTGGCTAGATGAGCAGCAACAAGAAGTGAGAGCAAGTGAAAAACTCCTCAAAGGTTTAGGGGCAAATGAAATCTGCAGGGTGTCCTGAGGTCCCTGTTCCCTACTGACCCCTGTGGTCCAGTGTGTAATTTGGTGAACCACAATGTTTCCCAACCTCCATGACTGAAAACCTGGGTATAAGCTTGCAAGGAATCCTATGCCTCATTCTCACTGCAGGATAAGATATGCATTTTGGGTTATGTATTCAATAGTGATGTGTTAGTCTGTCCTATCTTCTCAGCTTAATTATGAATTTTATATGAAGAGTGATACCACGTACAGTCTCTTCTGACTGAGGTGGAAAATGACTTGTGCATGTAAATTACATATGCCAAAAATGATTGCTGCACACAGCATACTGGATGGACTTGGTAATATTATGAAATATGTGAGTTTATTTCTCACCCTTACAGGAATATTAGTGCTATCACACTGAACTCTGAAAATCAATATTCTGGTACATTTTTTATATCTGCTCAGAACCTTTATGAGAAGAAAATCTATAAATAGGAAATCTGAGTCTAATTAACATCACCACCCATGTAGCAGAAATGCAGATCCTTTTCTGCCCTTGCCTCCTCAGGCATTTTCTTTTCTTTCTCACTTTGCTGCTCCCAGAAACCTCTTTGTGTGTGACTTGTTTCATTTTTGCTTCTACAATCTGTTCTTGCTTGTCACTTCTTGGAAGTGTTAATAGGTTCAGTTCAAACTCATTCAAATCTTGTTAAGTTAGGACTACATGTAAAGTATTTCTTACTAAACATTGATGCTCATGCTTAAGTACAATAAATTATTTAACAGAAAATCATATAACTTTTTTTTTAGTTTGATTAACAAGATCAAACCTGGCATCATTAAGAAGATCAATTGTCTGCCAACTCCAATAGCTGGCTTGGTAAGTAATGGCATTGAATCTAATATCTGTTGTATGAACCAACTGATCTTTGTTTTTAAGGAGTTTTCAAAATTTTACCTCCATTTTCATTTTTTTGTTCAAAAATTATACCATTTCTATGTTATCTTAGACCACAAAGGATACCTAATCAGTCATTTGGATCTGTAACTTCAGTCATCCTGTCACTGCATGAAGCTTCATCATCCCCAGATGTATCAAGCACTGGCCCCTGTGCACAAGCCTTTGTGGCATTACTTGTCTCCATTTAAAGGCCACCATCCTATCTTATGTTGAGAAGCCAATTTCCATATCCCTTTCTTAGGGAATGGCCAGAGTAGGAAATATTATGTGTAGTTAAAGTATTTTTAGAACCTATTTCCCTCCACCCACAGCAAAGCTTCAGTTACATTAAAATAACTGATGATGCAAAGATCTCTCTTCAGGCTTCAGCTGAGGGATTTGCCAATGTTTTGGCTGTAAATCACATTTCTGGGGGTAGAGATGGCAGATGTATGTCATAATTTTCACAGGAAATGTAAAAGATTTTCTGTATGCTGTTTGGAAAATTTGCTGCCCAGAGACTAGGATAAGTTTTGTAGCCATTTAACATCAGAAACCCTTCTGTGAGCAAATGAATTCAAAGAATTCCTTCTTCATCACTTTCTTCACTAGGACAGCCTTATTGGCTATTCATGTCACTTAGGCTGTCAAGGCTGTTTAGTCTTGTCACAAAAACTATATTAAAAGATCCAAGGTGAACAGGGACATATGCATGATTCCTGTGGCAAATGGGAGATCCTACCTTATGATAAACGTGCAAGCTCAACATTAGGGAAAATTACCTGGTTTCTTAGTAGGAGTAGAATGCAAAACTTCTTTAGATACTTTTATTTATATGTTTTAATGTGATGAGCCAACAAAACCTTAGCTTTTGCTGGTCAACCATATAGATCATTAGAGAATGTGTAGTTCACTCAGTAAGTGGAGGTCATAAGATGAGGTTAAATTGCCCTAAGTTATTGCACAAGCTGAAAATGTTCATTTCCACATGAAATGAATGTAGAAAGTATTACTTGCCTTTGTCCCAGACAAGCTCAGGTATTTAGGCCTGTGAATAAGGCTGTTGCACATTCTTTTCCTATGAGGCATACAAAAAAGAATTCAAATGAAACCAAAATAATTCTGGGGAGGACAGCATAGTTATTTGATCAACAGTTTGATTGCCTACATGGCCTCTGAAGTAGCCATTAGATTCAAATCAGAAAACAATGAGCTAGACTTCATTTTTGTGGTGATTTAAGTGTTGTCTTGAATCATAACTGAAAGCACTCTTGTTTTTCTAAGCATTTTTTATTTCCCGATGTAAAAATGCAGAGTATTCATTTGGTATGTAATTTATATCTTACTTGTAGTATATTATCATTTCTTGAAGTTGTTTCTAGTTCCTACAAATCTTCAAAAATAAGAGGCAGAAAGGTGAATGATTCTTGTAACTTGGGCTCACCCAATGTTCTTGTTAAAACACGTCTTAAATATAGTTTTTGAGAGTGCTGGTGTTTTGTGTTAACCTGTGGAAAAGGTTTTACATAAACAGTTTCAGAAGATGACAATTATGAGGACCACATTGGGATGGTTTCAGAAGATGATGCTTATGGTGACAATAGTGGAAGGCTGATTTTCATGGATTTGAGAGGAACTTTCTCAGTTATACCAGCTTTGAAGAGCCCAGGTTTCATCCCAGCATGTAAAACTCAAACTAAAAATTATGGAGATTTGCATTTATAAGAAAGCAGACATTGATACCTGACAGGCTCAGGATACTGTGGTTGACAGATAGGATTTAGAGATAGAAGAATCTTACTAAGAAATTCAGTGGTAGGCTTGCTTGACATGTTCTGGAATATTTTCATTGCTTGCAGGTTGCTTCTCCTACAAATTTATTTCCAGTATTTTATGTGGCTTAATAAATGTTACATATACTTCTGTGGCTCTCACTTCTGCTGTCTTCAGTGTCTTTGAGTCTCACATTAATTGGTCCCAGCAAGCTTTCATGAGATCTAGAAATCATTGTTAGAAGGGGTGAATTTATGTTGCTCATTTTTCTCTTTTTTTTCTGTCTTTTTTTTTTTAATCCAGATGGAAATTTTAATATCAAGAGATGACAGGGTTTTTTTCTAAAACAAAGAGATCTGATGATGTTCTTTCTGCAGCTTCATTCTCCTCTAGATTCATTTCCTGAAATCCATTTCCAAGACATTTTATGCCTTTATTGCCTAATTAGCATCCATTTCTCTCCTGACTTTTCTGATTCAAAGGAAACAACCCCCCCATGGTTTTGAGAATTTTGTGGCAGTCTGATTATCAGAAGGAAACAAACACTTTGAAAGACATCTTGTTTCTCTTCCCACCCCCCCGCCTTCCCTCCCCTTTGTTTTCCTTCCCCTCAAGGAATTCCTTGAATTTTGGTTTTGTTCCCTAGGGAGTTAATATATTTTATTTACACATAAGTATGTTGTTTAAACATTGTATTCACTTCAACTATTTGACAGGCTTTTTCAGCAGTACAGAAATGCAGTGTTGAATAGATGTCTTTGGTTGGATCTCCAGAAGGGTTTTGTTATCTTGCTCCTTTGAGTTCGTGGTTATTTTGAAAACAAACTGTTTGAGTAAAATAGTAAGTGAAGGCCCATAGCAATAATGAAACATTCCATTCTTTATGGAATATTGTGTGCTAGAGTTTTTTGGTCTTGACTTAGTGTGAAGTGCTGCTTTTAGTCAAGTCAATACACTACTGATTTGTTGTGTCTTATTTTCTTTCATGACACTTTACTTATCAATAGGGACTTTATATTGGTAGGAAAAATTTACACAACTCAGATTAAGCCTTAGCTTTTACCTTTAGTTTGATTATACTGCTGCCTAGTGATTTTTAGGTGTGGATTGCTGTGGTTCAGGTCTAATCATGATGGAATGGAAAAATAAATACATGTGTTTTGAGGATTAAATACTAAAATGAAACTTGGCATTCAGTTAATGAAAAATGCTTAATTGATACCAGGAAAGTCCAAAAAATTGATTAAACTTCTCCCCAGTTTGGCATGGAAAATCTGGGCTGCAGCTTGTGTGGGAGGGATTGCATGAACTCTTTGGGAAGAAGAGCTGGATCTGGCTATAACCTGGTATCCATATAACAACTTTTTGCTCCAACCTCACTGTTCCAATTCTCTCCTGAGGCACGTGGGTGAGATGTAGCCATTGTCTTAGCTGTATTTGCCTGTTCACTTCTGTTCCAGTTTGGAATATGGAACTGCTGGGGGTAAGGCAAGTACCAGAGAGGTTGTAGGGAAGCTGTGGTCAGCACAGGGGACTGCAGAAATGTCCATGCAGCTCTTATGGTGGTTTCCCAGACAGTGAGGTGTGCCAGCTGCAGGGTGCTAAGTTCTAACTCCAGCAGTAGTTGAAGAAAGTTGCCACTTGCAGCAGGTTGATTTTTAACAACACAAGGCAGATTTTGCAGTCAGTGATGTTCCCATAGATTTCCTGAAGGGAGTTAGCTGAGAGGTGGCTTTTGGGTTTTTTGCTTTAATTTTGATTTTTTTTTTTTTTTAATGCAATTTAGGACCTTTGCACTGAAATAGTTTCTGGAAAATTAAAGTTTAATTTCAGACTGTCTGAAATACACAGGTTGTATAAAGAGCAGTGCACGTATTTTTCCCAGTACAGCAGAGGGGCAAGCAAACCAGTAGAGAGTAGCAGGTTCTGAAGCCCTCAGGCATTTCTGGGGCGTATGGGAAGGGTAACAGAAAGGTCAAAGGATTGTGGAAACTGAGATTTCATTATGAACAGTAGAAAAAGGGCAGACTGCACTTTCTTACTTTAAAGATCCACTTTTTCTGGTCCTTATTTGTGTGAAACAGATGGTGTTTAAAGAAAATTACTCAAATTGACAAATCTTGCTGGGTTCAGATCCTGCAAAATTCTTTTGATCAGAGTTCTTGGGTAGTAGGGATGGTAAAAGTAAAATGAATATTTAACAAAAGCAAACCCAGAGGAAAAGTTTTTTCTCAAAAAATACAGAGTTTTCAGCTTGAATCTCAGCATGAGAAGATGGTATGACTATAACCACATGAGGGGGAAGATTTTGTGGTTTGACAACGTATTTTCCAACAGGGCTTTGCTGAGCAGTTTCAGGGGTGCACCTCTGGCTGCAGCACCATTGTTTCCCAAAAACCTCCTGTTTTCAACTCAGTTGGCTGAACACAGAGAATCATAAACTGGAATGAAAGGTCACAAAATGCCATGAGACAGTGGGAAGATGAATGAATTATGTGTAGTTTATGCAAGCTGAACATATCTATCAGAATAATACATTGCTTGTTGCTCAGGAGGAATAAGTGTGCACTCTTCAGCAAGGCAGAATTTTAGTTGAGGTACGTTTCGAGCTGAGACCAGGTGGTGAAGCAAATTCTGAGGGAAGAGCTAGTGTCTCCTTTGGAGAGGGGGTAGCACATGGAAATCTTGCTCATACCAATTTTTGCCTTGCAATATCCCAGTTTGATCTTCGAAAGACCATATTTATTTGCCTGCAGCTCCTGTGAGTAAGGTGGAAGTGCAGTGCTTTGCACTCTGGTTGAGAAGCTTTTTCCCACATTAGAGACATGAGATGTTGTATGTGATCATAGAACAGGGCAGAATAGAAAGCTGTTGGGTTTTTCAGAGCTGTAAATGAAATGACATTAGCACTTTCGTTTCGAGTTAGTCTGTGGCTTCAAACAAGGCGAGATGTTGCTAACTCAGACACTCTTCATTGTGAGTGCTGGATGAACATAAGCACAGAATGTCACCTTCATAAAGTTCTTCAGCTCTGGAAAAGAGATTTTTTAATGAATTTTTGTTTCCTGTTCACACAGTTTCTTGTTCACACACACACAAAAAGCTGCACATCTCTAGGCAGTCCCAGGTTTGAAAATGTTTATCTGGAAATACTGGAGTATTTTCACTAATCCCACCAGTAGAGTGGGATTTTTTTTTTCTAGTGAGAAATTAAGGCTTCTTTACAGGGAAGAGCATCTTGATGTTCCATGCAGATTTTTTCAAACATTTGTTTTCCTCATTCAGCAGGAAACATACCCTTCTGACAGCTGCTACTCCAACATCATTGCTTCTCTTTAATGCAGTGTAATGTGACACCATTCTAAAATATGCTCATTTAATGTGTCAGGAGGTATTAATACCACTTGCATCAAGGCAACCACCTGAAACAGTGTTACTTAGGACATTGGCATATACGTTCTAAAGCAGGAAAGTAGGGAAACATGGTAAAAAGAGAGAAATATGATAGAAAGCTAAACTAAAATGAAAGGGCGATAACGAAAGGGGTGGGGAACATAAAAAATAAAAATATCTTTCTGTGCCTTTGTGCCTAACACTTTGCAAACCATGGAACCGCCCTGGTATTTCCTTATCTTTTGTCATCAAGGAGAGCTGGCCAAAATTTCCTTTTCTGTGGGAAAATTTTCTCGACAGGGTGATGGGGTTTTTTGGTGATGTGGTTTTATTTTTCCTTATGTTGCAGGAGAATGGTATGCAGATGAGATTTTTACTTTATTATAGGACACTTTCAAAACAATTTTTCAGACAAAGTTCACACTTGTACATATTAGTTCAGTTGTATGTTTTATTAGGACTTAGCTACAAACTTCTTTCTCTAGATTACTTAGAATCAAATTGTGTTTTAAATTATTTTTTGTTTGTTTTTTTTCAAAGCACTTCTGCTTCCAAAGTTCATTCCTTCATGTTGATTATTTTCTCTTACTGTTTACCTCCTAGTCTTTAGTATAGCCTTTATACTTCACATTGGTACGTACTTTCTGTCTCCTTGCATTATGTATTTTTTAATAATTTTTTTCACCTTAAACTCCTTCTCTGTGAATTTCATTACTATGGGCTACAATAGTAATAATAGTGTCTTGTCTGCTATAAGAAATTAATTATAAAGAAACTTCTCTTTTCCATTCCTCATGAAAAATGAGGAACGGCAAATACACAAACACGTGGAATAAGTTATATAAAAGCTGCTGTTGTTTGCTTTGCCTCACTACCAAACACCAGAAAATATAGACTTAAATTTCCTGGTTGTGCAGCAATTAAGTCCAAAAATACTTGTAAGAAATAACCTCATAAATTTTGGTCAAGATCTGACTAAGGACATGATAAGCATTTGATGTGCTCTGTTTGTTTTTCTGTCCTTTTTTTTTTTTGGCCTTTTCTTTCAGCGATGAGGGAGTAATACTGAGTGAGAGGGAGTAATACTAAGTGATTACCACCTAAGTAATACTAAGTGGAGCGTTGCTATTTCTTCTGGAGATTTAAGTCACCTTTTTGAAGTATAACAGAACATATCACAGCTAATGTGGTGGTCTGAGGGCTCTGCTTTCAGTCCTGCTTCCATGGCCCTCTCTTGTGGCTGATCTGGGTCACGGGATTTGATTTGTCAGTGGCATGTACACTGAGGTACAGGGTGAGTGCATATGGAGCCCTGCTAAGAGTGAAGCTGAGTAAGTCCTTCCTATTTGATATCATTCATCTGGAAGCTGATTATTCTGGTATTGTTTTTCATAAGGCAAGGCACAAGGTGAACAAGGTGATACCTGTATTTTTCTGGAAAGTTGTTAATTTAAGTGTGTAAAAAACCCCAAAGATGCATCATTACCAGTTTTCTGGATGACTATGCTCAGTAAGTTGTTGGGAAATTCAGAAAGACAAGTATTTTAAGAGATTTTTTACTTGGCATAAGCCTTGAGGGAAAACTTCTGTTTTGCAATAGCAATTGGTGATTCTTATGAATGAACTTCAATATATCTAAAACCAAAGATGAAGAAAGTGAAAGTGGGTATGACTTAACCAAACTCATGCCCTGTATCCAACGTGTTCTCCTTTATAAGGCAGTTTATATGTTCAATACAGGCTCAGGAGTACTTCAGATAGTAGGAATGAGGTTAGGTTCCTCTTTATTGTAGTAGTTTCCTTGTTCAATATTCTTCTTATGCTGCAGGTAAAAAAACTTCCCAAAACTATTATTTTCCTTTTTCTTGTGGGAAGCAACAGATTTTTGGGGAAAGGGAAACACTATACCTATCTTTGAAAAATAGGTAGGAAGGGAAACCCTAAGAACCACCAACCTGTCAGCCTCACCCCTGTGCCTGTTTAGATCATGGAACAGCTCCTCCTAAAAGCTCTGCTAAGGAACGCAGTGAAAAGGGACATGATTTGGGACAGCCAAGGGTAAGTCCTACGTGACCAACCTATTGGCCTTCTGTTATGGAGTGATTGCATCAGTGGACGAGGGGAGGAATGCAGATGTCACTTATCTGGCCTTCTGTAAAGCCTTTGATACAGTCCCCTACAACATCCTTCTGTCTAACCTGGAGAGAGAGAGAGATTTGATGAGTGGATTGTTTGGTGGATAGGGAATTGGTTGGACGGTTGCATGGAGAGTGTAGTGATCATAGTTAATGGTCAGAGGTAGATTAGGGACAAGTGACATCCCTTAGAGATTCTTGCTTGGACGAGTTCTGTTTAATGTCTTCATCACTAACACAAAAGGATTGAGGACACCCTCAGCAAATTTGCAGATGACACCAAGCTGAGTGTTGCAGTTGACACACCTCAAGCATGGAATGCCATCCAAGGGGACCTGGTCAAGCTAGAGAAGTGGGCCCATGGAAATCTCAGGAGCTTTAACAAGGCCAAGTGCAAGGTGCTGCACCTGGGTTGGGGCCACCCTCCAGTATTAATATAAGATAAGAAATGACACCAGCGCTGCCCAGAAGGGCCTGGGGGTGCTGGGGGTGAGAGGCTGGACATGACCCAGCCATGGGCACTCCCAGCCCAGAGAGCCAAACGTGTCCTGGGCTGCATCCAAAGCAGCGTGGGCAGCAGGGCCAGGGAGGGGATTCTGCCCCTCTGCTCTGCCCTGCTGAGACCCCACCTGCAGGGCTGTATCCAGCTTTGGGGTCCCAGCACAGGAAGGACATGGAGCTGTTGTGGCAGGTTCAGAGAAGAGTGACAAAAATGATGAGTGGCTGGAACACCTCTCCTATGAAGAGAGGCTGAGAGTTGGGGTTATTCAGCCTGGGAGGAGAAGGCTCTAGGTTTCAATATTTAAAGGAAGGTTGTAAGGAAGATAAGGACAAACTTTTTAGAAGGAACTGTTGTGATAGGACAAGACGTAATGGTTTTAAATAAAAAGAAGATAGATTTAGATTAGATGTAAGGAAGAAATTATTTACTGTGTGAAGGTGTCGAGGCATTGGAACAGCTTTTCTAGAGAGCTGCTTCATCCTTAGGAACATTCAAGATCAGGCTGGATGGAGTTTGAGCAACCTGATTTAGTTGAAGATGTCACTGTTCACTGTGGGGAGCTTGGACTAAGATTATCTTTAATGTCCCTTTGAACCCAAACCATTCTATGATCCCATGTTATTAGTACGACAAAAAAATTTTTTCACCTGGGAATTAACACAGTACTGTATTTCAAATGTGGCCATCAAATAAAGTGCTAAATTACTTACTTAATGTATTTTAGTGAGATTTCGTCAGTGCTCAGAAAATTTCAATTGGAAATTAGTAACTGTTTCCATTGGCAACTGAAACTTCTGAATTTTACATTACTTCAAACTCCTAAGCAGATGTTTCTTCAAGTTTTGGGAACATGATGGCCACAGTAACTGGGATGAAAATTCTATTTAAATAGAAAACAAAAAAAAGTTTTGGTTTTTTAAAATGTTTTTGTAAATTTTTGAAGCACTGTAGAGATCTGGTTTTTAAAAAAGTTAAGAAAATCTTGTTTCTTCTTGTGTAAGAAGTTTTTAATCTGTCAGATTTTGCAGTATTTCACAAAGAGTTCTTTACCATTGCTTCAGTTCTATACCTAAAGATAGTAGATTGTGCACAGTTAGTGAGAGTTTTAGTGGCTTTAGTGTGGAGGTTAATAGGCAAGTCATAGTAGGGTGGGGATGAAATCTTGACTTTTAGTCTAGTTGTCTCATTGACCACACTGTAAACCAAAAAAAGAGTAAATTAGCAGATGTCAGGAGTAATGCAAGACGTGATAGGAATGTATATGGAACTATAAATCACTTTTGGTAGTCTTTCTGCTGTGTTATGGGAAAGAGGAACGTGGCCAGTATGGAAATACCTCTAGCAGACAATTAAGAAAAAAGGATTGTGTGCTAGAAAGGAAGTATGGTTATTAATAGTTAGAGATGACATTGTTCTGTAGTCTTTCAATGCCTGATAGTGGGAGTATGTAATCTCAGCAATGGTTTACTGATGTTTTGTGCCCCTCTGCTTGAAAACACATGGTACATTTCAGCCTTAGCTCTGAATTTCCTTTAATTGTTTTCTGTTGCTGCCTAAATGCTTTGAAATGTAGGGTGTGGAGAAAGAGGAGATTGATGCAAACTCTTTGTGAAATTTTTAGTAGCTGCTCAAGACATCGATCAGGCAGAGTGAAACCCAGACATGGGGTTGAACTTGACAGGTTTTTAGGTGAGTGATGGTGAACTGAAATGTGTCTAGGAGATATAAGTGGGGAGGAAGTGTATGGATGCAGACCCCAAGAAATGGTGGTTCAGCTACTTGCCCTGGCTTCTTGTCAGGGGGACAGTAAGTGCTGTGCCTGCTGATCTCTGAATCAAAAACAGTATTTTGGGATGTTTTAAATGAGATCAGGTCTTCCAAACCAATGCTTTTAATGTGCTACTGAGATGTCAAAATGCTAACTAATTAATTCGTTTTTAAAGATCTTGTCAACTGACTTTTGAACATTGACAGTAAGAACTTTCTAATATGGAAAATTTTTATCCTTCTTCCTGCTCTAAACCAAAGCTCTAAAAAAGTATTATCCTTTTTGCCTCAGCTTGCTGTCACTTAACAAAATACATAAATATGTTTGCCAAATGAACTGCGAGAGGTTTCCATTTATCGATTCAATCAGCTGTAGTCTGTGGTGTACTCTGTCACTTGTATGCTATTTTTGTTTCTGAAGTAACTGATGACTGTGTCTGTGTTTGTCAAGAAACATTCTTTCCTAACTGGAAAAAAAAATGTCAGCCATGTAAAAGAAGTACACACCTTAACTCATACTTGTGACATTCATAATCTGATTTCTCCTTCCTTTGGCAAGGAGGTGCAGTTTTGAGATTCCTTGCAGCACCCAGTGTTTGTTTGTGTTAAATCTTCATAAGGTGGACACTGGAGTACTTCTCCCCCCACCTCTGGCTTGTCAGATATTTACCAGTGTGAGGTGTTTAAAATTCATGGCAGTTTTCAAAGAAAGTAGATGTTAATCGCAGCGGTGATAACTTTCTCTCCTGTCTCGGTGGCGGAGCTCTGCAGCAATGCTATTTACCCTTCTGTTTGGTACCAACCCTCATACCACGTCTCCTAACGCCTGTCTGAACACCTCCGCGCCCATGTGTCTGTGCTGAATCACCCTCCTCCAGTGAGGTATGTGGAAGAGCTATTAGCAACACCACAGCAACAAGTGCTGCCAAATGCAGGGTGCTGAGCTGCTGCAGCTGGGCTGACCCAGCTTGCTGTCTGCATGGCAGGAGGATGGGGAGGGGCATGAGGAAGCCTGGCACTGATGCAGGGGTTCAGGTGGGCTCCAAGGCAGGTCATCTCCAAACCAACTCATGAATCCAGGATGCTGGGAAGGCGACTTGACCGCATGGGATAAGCCCACGTAGGGCAGGAAGGATTAGATGCAGTACCAGGATGCTGCTCCTGTTAAGAAACAAAAGATGCCTGGCTCTCGAAGGAAGCGAAGTTAGAGGAAACTTCCAAATGCTCTCTTGGGAAGAATGATTAAATAATTGTCCAAAAATCAGGGGCTACATGAATTGAGGATCTGAGGCTCTGTTTCAAGTCCTGTGGATGAAGAAGCTGAATTTCACCTATATCAAGTTGTTAACCTGTGTGAGCCAGTAAAAACCCCCTTATGTATACAAACAAAAAAAAGCGGGGGGGAGGTGGGAAGCAAGCTCTGCCAAAACTTTGTGTTTCAAGAACAAGAGGTCTTTACTACTTTTATTACTCATTAGGCTTCAGGGGAGTTTCACCTTTAAGTGGATTACTGTCATTCCAGTTCTGTGTAGTGGGGTGACTTGGCATTGGAGTATTTAGCACACTTCGCTTGCAGAGTCTGTTTTGTATAAACTGTTCAGGATATAGAGCATATCACTTGAATTTTTTAAACTTTTTTTCCCTTGACTTTGATTGGAATGCAACTAACTGTGGGAAAGTTAAGACTTGTCTAAACAAGGAGATAGCCCAGGCTAGTTCTTCCATACTGGCTTTCCAAACCTATACTTTCCTTTGTTAATAGAGCTCATCCACTCACACTATGAATGCCTGTGAGTGGATGAGCTCTATTAACAAAGCTTGTCTGCCAACATGCTATGCTTTTGCCCTTGTCCATTCCAGTTGGCCTTATTTGGTAGAAGTGACATCCCAGAAACACACCTGCAGTTTACAATCTGATATTCACTCTTATCAATAAAAGGCTCATTTGGTACACATTGTTGCTGTGATATAAGTCTGTAATGTCATAATGAAGGTTATGCTGTAGCACGGTTACAGATATGAGCCTGGGAGGCATTTCAAGTCATTGAAGACAGTTGGTCCTTGCTTATGTTAAATACCTTAAAAGCTGTCAACTCAGAAGCCTTGTTTAAAAAAGCCAACAGCCCACATTAATTTCTCTTGTGTGTTTTCCTTAATCCAGTTACTCCCATTGTGAAGAAACTGTGGAGCTCAGTGCTGCAAGTGGTTGCAGGCGAAGAGGTGGGCTGAGCAGAGGTGTCTTCTGCTGGCCATTACACATGGTGGTGGGCAGTGCCAGGACCTGAATAATGAGTTTTGGGGAAGATCCTTAGTACCCATCTTGGTCTTACAGATATCCGTAACCAGCTGCAGTCACTGCAGATGGAATTGGGGTTTGGGAGACAGATGGACTTTTTTTGTCCAAAAGCAGAATGATTCTTTCCCTAAGGCTCTAATATGGTAGCAATGGCAAAGGGAAATGCTCCTCCTCTTCCTGGCTGATCCACTGTTATTGATACTGGCAGCACCAAGGTAACCACAAAGTTTGTGCACAAAGTTTCATTCCTACATTCTCACAGCAGGAGCACCTGCTTTCTGAGAGGAAAGCTGGCAGTGAATCATTAAAGGTTTAGTATCTGTAATCATGCAGAGAGCTGGGGCAGGGAATCCCTGTGTCAAGGATCACAGTAATTTATTGTTTTACCAAGTGTGGAAAAGCAATGAAGGGCGTGCAGAGGGGAGTGGCAAAGCAATTAATGCAGTTTCTGATCTTTGGCCAACACAGTGCTCTGTGCACTCTTATAGGTGGGATAATTTACTGAACAGAAGCCATGAGGTCACTCTAAGTCAAATTATGTCTGCAGGATGATTGTTTTAATTACTATTTTTAGGTTTGGGCCTAAAAAGGGAGGAAAAGAGCAGTTTAGGTATCCTATCCACTCTTCGTTCTGCATTTGGTTCAAGGTTGAAACTGTTGGCCTTCAGAGAGCTGTAGGAGCTGGGATCGCACACTACAGATAGGATGGGTGGGTAATGGGCACTAAACATCCTGACATTCAAGGCCAAGGTGGTAATGGGGAGTTCCTGTCTCCCAGGCCTGTGGTCAGACCACAGGGTTTGTGTTCAGCCCTGTTCCCTCCTATCCTCTCACCCCTTCTGCCCCCACCTGCACCCGCAGCCGGAGCTAATAACCGAAACATACCTCCGAGGGAAGAGCACGTCACCCAACTTGTTCAACAAGCTCCTGCTGTAGGTTCTTTCCTTTTACCCCGCCTCTGAATATAAACAATGTGTAGCTGTGCGGTGATGCTGCTGCCAAATGCAGCTCTAAATTCTGCATTCAACTGAATTGAGCCAGCTCCAGTGGACAGTATAATGCTGTGTCTATGCAAAATATTTTCTACTTCTAAAAAACACCATTTTTTTTAATGGAAGTTGCCCTTGCTTAAGGGAGTAAGGGTGCCAATAAAGAGGGTTTGTCATGAATGCGGAGTTGAAGGAGACACAGCTTTCAAGATGACTAAATGTCTTGATAAATGCAGTACTAAGGAAAAATGTCTGTTAAATGTGATCCACTCAAATGATTTGCACAATTATGTAGCCAAAAGAATGCATCAGTCTCTCCTAAAATGTCAAGAGTTTTTGTTGCTAGGGACTATAAGTACTTACTTTGGTGG